>JAPIVC010000909.1:0-19704 GCA_030586385.1 Camponotus fellah
TGGATGATATTTATGTCTCGCATCAAGTTCATGCGAAGGATTAGAGAGGCACTCTGTATATCTATACGCGAAATGAAGAGTCAGATTATCGAATCCTAATAACGATTAAACGGACTGAATTCTTAAGCTTAATCGATAGAGCAAGTTTAAATTGTATAAAAAAAATATCTTTATTTTTGTTTTTCATGATTTATAAACGGAGATATCATGATGCAAAGTCGAAATATGGAAATTTTTATTTAAGAAAGAGCTTTATCATCACCGTCATCAATGCACATTTACACAATACAAAAAGAGAAAACATCAGTTTTTTCTCGATAGAAGATTGCGTTAGCGACGCTCTGAGATATTAATACATATGACATTAGTAACATATATAATTTAATCGCATTTCGAGTAGTAAAAAATTATAAAATTAGATGAATCTTACCATATGGAATTGAGATATTCAAATAGCAATATAATAGTTTTTTATTGGTTCAGGTTTATCTTTTAATTCTTTTTCCTTTGTTGGAATGTAAGTTGCGAGAGATACACGTTCTATATAATGAACTTTATAATCTGTATATTTAATTTTTATTTGTCATAGTATATTTTAATGTTATGGTATATTGTTATGGTTATGGTATATTATGATATATTATGTAATTTTTATTATTATTTTTCTAATTTATGTTTATTATATATAATATGTATTTTTTATTCTAAAAAAATTACCTTTTCAAAAAAGGTAAAAAAAAGAAGTCGAGTAGTAATCATCTCAGTAGTAAAACATTATTGTATAAAACTATTTTACAAAAAATTATTTTAATAAAAAATTGCTGTATTAAAAAAAATTGTGTAGAATAGTTGTCATAATTATCTACAAAAATTGTCATAATTATCTACAAAAATTAATGATATATTTAAATAGAAAATAAAATTACGTCGAGAATAAAAGAGTGCGATTTTATTTTACGTTTATCAATAGTGTGTGTGTGTGTGTGTGTGTGTGTGTGTCTCTCTCTCTCTCTGTGTGTGTGTATGTGTGTGTGTGTGTGTGTGTGTGTGTGTGTGTGTGTGTGTGTGTGTGTGTGTGTTAGATATAATTAACTGCTAATAAAGAATTAGATGAAGAAAAATTATGTTTATATTTTCGTCGAAAGTTATTATATACATCTTTGTCGTAAAAGTCAGAATCCCGATTTCTTCAACGATGAATAGTTGATTCATGTAGCTCGTAATTTAAAAAATTTTAATTATTAAAAAACTCGACGCTGCTGAATAATATACAAATAAATTTGGCAGCGTGGAGTTTTTTAATAATTAAAATTTTTTAAATTATGAGCTACGTGAATCAACTATTCATCGTTGAAGAAATCGGGATTCTGACATTTACGATAAAGATGTAATAACTTTCGACGAAAATATAAACATAATTTTTCTTTATCTAATTCTTTATTAGCAGTTAATTACATCTAACACATTAATTATATAGTCACCGTTAATTGTAACATTAATATTAAAAATTATATAATTAAATATTATAATATTAAATTATATAATTATAGTCACTATTATAGTCAAATTACATTTACAAAAAATATTTATATTTATTTTACTAAAATGTGAGCAGATTTAGAAAATAAGTCTGCTATAATCTATTACAGATTATTTTAAAAATAATTGCAGAGGTAATTGCGTGTCCAACTTCGAAAGTGATTTTACTTTAATAAAGAGCATCCACAAATTTTGTCCGTTCGGTGATCTACACACATTGAATCAAATTGTGGACTAAATAATAGCTTATGATGGTTTATTAATTTGGAAAATATTTCAAAAATATAGGAATGGTTTCAGAGATATGAAGAATTAAAATTGTCGAAATCGGTAAACGAATCCAACAGATGTAATAGATAAAAATGCCATGTAAACTTTGTAACGATGCACCCCGTGCACCCCCTTAAATGCATCGTTTACCCGGCATGCGATCCGCCGGAAGCTGCCGCCCGGCAGAACATCCGCCAGGCAAAGGCAGGGGCGCGGTGTGCCCACATTTTTAAACGAACAACGAGCCGTTAAACGACGAGCCGAACACCGCCGAGCGCTGCCGACATGCCCCGAACCGTCGACCGGCGAAAACCCGCGCTCGGCGCGCACCCCGATCCCCTCCGAACGGGCCCCGACCGTACCGTTTTCCGATAACCCGTTCGGAAGGGGGAATACCGCCGCGCGCCGGCGCGGGCAATTAGCCCGGTATAAAACAGGCATGTTCGGCAGACTAATCACCCTTTTTCCAGCTAGCTCACAGCGAGTGAACTAGCTCCGAAAACCTAGACCGCTCCTAAAGAGTAGCCAAAAAGAGGAAAAGAGGTAGAGCGAACTCTTCCTCCATCGAGTGTTCTCGATCCTCGATCAAGGCTCTTTCCGTCTTCTTTCTACAACCGACCGAAAAGAACGAACCCGAGCGCACTCCGGTTCGGTCGAGAGATCTCGACACCACGGTCCACGATCCGACCACCACACGCCGTGCATTTCATCTCGAAGTGGAGAGCAGAGCCACCCCGGACGAGTAGTTCTCGTCGGCACGGCGTTCCTCGAAATTCCGTTTCCAACCACGGGAAATACCGCGATACTTCCGAGGAAGATCCGCATCGCGGAAAACAATTATAATTCGCGGAATTACAACCTGCCTTATCACCGCCAGAAAAACCGGGCTAGACCGAGCGCCCAGACACGCGCATAGAAAAACACGACGCGCGCTACGACAGCAGTCATTGACCGCGCGGAAACATAAACACGCGCATTGTATCAAATAAAGATCCACGACGCGCATCGGAATTTTGTACCGAACCGCATCCGTATTGCGAGCGAGCGGATTGCACTCTTTTCTTACAAATCTCTTGCGCGATTTAGTTCGGTCGAGCGGAAGCATTTCCGGATATTAGACCACGCGTTCACACCGTCCGTGCCACGCGCTGGCAATACCACGAGCGCCGCGTCTCTCGTAATCTCGCGTCACCATAGACGCACTCGGCGTCCATAATACACGCGCCTACACACACACGCACACACATACACTCTGTACACCACACACACACTTACACACAATAAATACATTTTTTTTCTAACTATACGCACACGCTCTCGTTATTACGATCCCTGATCCCGACTCGTACTATCCGACGGCACTTCAAGCGGAAGTCGCCTGTGACAACTTTTATCAGTGCATTTTTCTCATGGAATCTAAATCAGAAATTATTTCTTGAAGAAACTGTAATTGTACAATAATTTATTTAAGCAACTTTATGAATAACAAGTTTATTTTGCAATCTCAGATTTAGAAACAGAAAACCACTTAAATTATAAACAGTTCTTACGCATATTTGTTCAGTTCCATGTTCATTAAAAAGTTAAGTAAACTATGAAAGTACGTCTAACAAGAACTATCAGTATAAGTGGCTCAAATGACGATATTTGATAATAAACTCTTCAATAACAAACTCGTTATCCTACAGTTTCAATATTTTTGAAATTGTCCAAAAATTTCAAATCCTTTAACTCTGATAAATATGGTCAATGAGATTTTGAATCATAAACACGCATTTCTCTAACTTTGAATCAACATAATATTCTCAATTATTCTGTACTGTAGATTCGCTTACAGATTACGACAACTTTCAGTCTTCATATTTCCGAAATATTTTTATGCTCAACTTGAAATTTTTCGCAAATTAATATATCATCAAAAGCTATCATTTAGACCACAATTCGATTCAATCTGTGAGGATCACCGAACGGGCGAAAAAACAGATATTTTTGCGGATGCTCTTTACGATCTCGTAGAAAAAAAATCAACATATATATAATTATTCTATTTCTGATTCTCACTATTTGGAACCTGCAACTCCATTTATATCTGTTCCAGAGTTTTATATTTGGTCTCAGGTACGAATAAAAGCACGAATAAAATACCAGCGATATTGCACGAGGTGAATGTCCAGAACGGTATGTGTGTACCGTATTTATTAGCTGCGATCAGATATAATTTTGACACAATAAAAGCCCACAAACTGAGTATCATTAAAATCATCGTGCTACCAAGAGCCTTCACATTTATGGGAAATAGTTCGCTGGTTATAGTGAGAGTCACAGGAGCTAAACCCGCACTATACATGATTACGTAAATAGTTATACCAATAGTGGGCAACCAATTGCTGGTATTTATATGATTGTATTGCAAATTGAAATACGTGGCAACTATAGCAGTCCAGAATGCTGCACCAACGATCGAGATCACTAGCAGCGGCTTCCTACCAATGCGATCGCTAAGAAACATAGAGATGATCCCAAAAATCACTTGTAGGGCACCTAATATCATAGTTAAGTATTTGCCTTCCAGATTAGTGTGCGCTTGGTCCAGAATCATTTGACCGTATTGTGTGACAGCTTGAGCACCGCCCATTTGCGCAACCCCGGTCAAACCCAACAATATTATCAAAGCTCTGCAAGATACAGTTTATTAGTTAAATCCATTTACTGACAAATTGATAGCTACTGATGTTATCAGTAATTATAATAACTACCTGTAGTTTTATATTATTACGAGATTATATACATATATATAGGTGAATCATACATATATATAGATAAAATGCAAAATATTTTTGTTAATTATTTTATGAAAATATAACTATATATAGGGAATGGTTACGTATAATTATAAGAAAAATAAATATAATATAAATTAATATAATTATTGTTATTAAAATTGTTCAATCCTAAATGATTGATGATGTTCAATCCTTAATGATTTTATTTATTGAAGCTTGGAAACATACTAGAAAAATTAATTCTACAAAAATTATTTATTTGTTTTTATTAAATTCCTTATATAAATTCATAACAAATATTTGTGTAAATCACATCGATAAATCAAAATTTGACAACTCACCTGCGATTTCTCGAAGTAAATAAGAGTTCTCGAAAACCATTTTTATTAGTGAAATCAGTTTTTTACGAATCGCTCGATATTTTCTATTTCTTCGTGAAAATTCTCTTTATCTCTCAATTGAACAAACGAATTTATGGCTTTTTGCTTGCGGCGCAAAAAATAATATGGGGATTCTGGTACCCAGATGAATATAATTACAAACAAACACGGGATTGTCAAAGATATGAGGGCGAAACTTTGCACCGACATAAACGGGGCTATTACGTACGCTATTAAAGTACCAAATTTCGAAACCATTCCTGTCATGGATGTCAAATTACCGCGGATGGATTTGGTGGTGAAATTTCACCCAAATATATTGGCATGACTGAAAAACCAATGCCTGTAGTTATACCAGACATGAACCTTGCTATGTATAGCTCCTATATAACAAAAAAGAAATAAGGAAATTAAATATATCAAATTGATTACGATAGAACAATATATCTTCCGAACTCAAGGACACTTATTTGAAATTTTTGTAATTATATTTACTTTTAAATTATATTTATATTTAAAAGCTGCATATATTTTTTAAATTTAATTTACAAATTATTTTAATCTAAATTTTGCAGGTAATAAGTGTGAATGTTGTTTATATGAAAGTATAATATTGTGAAAAGTAACAATTTGTAAATATTATTCGTCTTATATGCAGTTATGTATATTTCATATATTTGGAAATCAATTAATTTTCTAAAAATTTTTTTCACAATAGAAACTCTTGCAGAAACGACATATGATGAGTAAGTTATTATTTATTTCATACATAAACCAATTATCATTGTAAAGTTGGTATAAATTTCATAAAAGTATTTGTTCTCTGTTCTTATTTATTTGTTTGAAATGGATAATATACTTGCAAAAGTAATTGCTTTTTTATTATTACTTAGATAAACTCTGATAGATTATATATATACGAATAAATTAAGAACAACTTATTGTTACGTCCCCCGCGCAATTTTTTTACTCTTAGGCTAATTGTCTACACACCAGCAACAAGTAATACCAACTCCCGACACAGCGAGCTACTACCTTACCGACACTCGACCAAGAACCTACCTCTCTTATTGACCTAACTCTCGAACACTCCGCCAGACGGCCAAAACCACCCCCACTCCGGACACACCCCTACTCTAGAAATATCCCCATCAGCTCAACCCCTTCCTGACCCACGCAAACCGAAGGACCCTGAGTCTGTCCCAAAATCAGACACTTCTATCTCGGACGTCAATCGAGCCACTTCTCTTCCAGAAGTGCGCCTTGACCCGCGACACTAATCCTATTCTTCAGCAGTGCTGCTATCTCTAACTGCGTTGCTATCTCCGATCACATTTACTATTCCCAACGACATCCGACTGCGTTACCCTTGCCGGCTGCGTTGCTATTCGATTTCGATTGCAATCATCGCTTCACGCCACCTATGTCCGCGCCGATAGCTCTCAAACGATCTATATTATAAACTTAACGCTGTAAGTAGACTAAAGATATTCAAATATACTTTAAAACGTAATACGAAGTGTTAAGACTGAATACTCCTGACTCCGTACGCATCTCTTTTAATTGGCTGGACTCTGCGATTCATTATAAACCTGGTTTCGACCACCTGGCGACGGTGATAATACGGTGCCTGTCACGCGGCACGGTTATTACCGCCTCTAAATCCCGCCGTTTGGTGCTAATACTCTGCACATTCGGCACTCCCATCCCAAGAAGTCGGTGCTAACAATCTGCACGTTATTTCCGACTATTGCTACCGCCCTTCATAGTCGAACCTAGCCATCTGTTAATTTGATCTTTTCTGTAGATGCCAAAGACAAGGAGAGGCGGACACAAATTTTGCGCGCGCAGCCTGTATTATAAATTCAAATACGCCCCCGCGACCGAAGCCGACAGCGAGTACATAGGGACAGAAAGCAACTACCTCGACGCGGAATACGAAGCATACTTTGACTCACGGTCCCAATCAAAGAAACCTAACCCACCAAGGAAGGATATTCGCATAAAATCGATTGAATACTCCAGGTGGCCACGTGATCTGTTAACCGTGGACAACAATCCATCATTGCCACCTTTGAATTACGCTCCCGGAGACCGCCGGAAGAAGCGCTACCTCGAGATCCGCGCGAAAGTCCTCCATACTGAATACGGCGCCAGTACTCCCGATCATTGGGGTTCTGCGGACTAACCGATAATATTAGATTAATTTGTACATTCCAAATTCAGCAGAACGAGCTGAAATACGATCTCCGAAACCAGGAATACTTGCGCGTTTTACTTTTATTGCTCACAGAAGGGGCAAGGGTCGCCCGGGCCGAATAACTTTTTACCTGGGTTTTATTGCCCCGACCTTTCTGAAGTTTCACTTTTATGACCGGTACTAATTCCCGAAGCAAATCTGCGAGAAGATATCTTTCCTTATAACGACTGAACTAAAATAGTTGAATAAATAATCGAATTATTGCGAACTTGTTCGTCTCATTTTGTTCCTTTACCTCAAATTCGAATAACCTGCGTCCACATGAATTCAGAACGATCACACGACGAAATACACAACCGACTCGTGAATATACGCTGCACTTACGTCACCGAGTTCGCTCACAGGGTACATCTGATATCCTACTGCGCCTACTGCTTCGTCAATTCTAACAATATCAATAAAGATTCATACGCACACTTTAACGTCCACTTGGCTATAGACAGTAGTACCTACGCCGGGGTTTATTGTACCGCCTGCTCACGCAATCTCGCAAACTTTTTTCCGTTCGATTGCGATCAGTGCATCGCGACATATATCCAATTTGCTAGAGAATTGCGACAACAGAGTATTAATTACTGTTCTTTACCCGATCCTATTAAGGTCTTCGTAGGAGGTACGATCCCCGCCAGCTTTACTGTTCGAGACTTCCCTTAACCGCCACAAGTGCATCGGTAAATTCCCCCTCCATTATCTCCTAGAGAAGCCCAACGGTCGATATAACTCCTTACCGATACCGCGATTGCCGGTAACTCACTGGCTATCGATAATACCCGCTCTCTGTTCGGTTTGCCCGCCTACACCGAAGGGGATCGTTCGGGTAGCCTAGTCACAGGCGTATCTCCTAGCCCCTGAGAAAGGCGACCAGATCGGCACAAGGCCCGAGCACTCATCAGAGCCGCGGTCCTGCCGGGACGTAACACTATAAAAAAAATGTGGCAATAAATTTACACTATATCATGAATCAATATAATGCAAACATTATTATCTTTTTTTCGCTGATTTTTAATATATTATATAACATATTAAAAAGCTTAAAACACGTTAGCTAAATAATAGATAATATTATATAGAAAGTTACATTACAAATTCAAAAATCATAGCAATGTTTTGACTCGATAAATGTTAACATGTTGATATTAAAAATCTTTGAATAAAATATATAATATAATTTAAATTATTTTAAAATATGCTTAGTGCTTTATGTATTTGTAATTACTTGAATTTAAGAAATCTGTAAAAAAATTGATCTTCTCGAGAGATATCATTTTAAAAGTCATCAGATAATAATTGTTTGATAATATTGTTGTATTATCAAACAAATATTATCAAACAAATTATCGCTGGAGGACTTTTAAAATGATAATATTTTGAAAGGAATTAGGCTCTATATGTATTAAAACAACAAGAAAACTAGCGATTAAGAGCCGATAACGGATGGTAATGCCTAAAAATTCTTCAATTATACGCGAAAATTTAAACGAGAACGAGGCATATGCATATATTTTAGCTTGGTGCATTTACCAAGATATAGATTCTCATTTTTGAGAATTCTATAAAACCCTCTTTACTCCCCCCTGGAGAGACGTAGACGAGAAAAATAAAAGAAAGGCAAACGAAAGACTCGGGTTTGATTCCCGATTCAGCGACTTCGTCCCGTTATTTTTCTCGTCTACGTCTCTCCAGGGGGGATAAAGAGGGTTTTATAGAATTCTCAAAAATGAGAATCTATATTTTGGTAAATGCACCAAATAAAAATATGCATATGCCTGTTCTCGTTAATTTTTCGCGTATAATTGAAGAATTTTTAGGCATTACCATCCGTTATCGGCTCTTAATCGCTAGTTTTCTTGTCGTGTTGTTTTGATAATATTTTATCATTACAGTTCTGAACATTTTTATTTCAATGTGGTTACGCATATCACGTGCTTTCATAATGCTTTAATTAGATAAAATTTCATTTATTAAAGAGAAAGGAGAAATATCTTTGATAAATAAAATAAATCTTGTATATTGGAGATTGACACAATTGGAGGCTTGATTGTATATTATATTAGGTGTACAAATAAGTTTCCGCGGTTTGACAAAAGATAGCACCACCAGAAGGTCATGTTGAAATTGTCAGATGTAAAACGTAATATCCCAAGTTTCGTCATCTGGCAACACCATAACCTTGAAGTATTAGTGATTCCTTATCAGCATCACGTAATTTTTTTCGTGCGAAAATGTCAAGTTTTATGCCGAATAAGCGTCATTTGCGGGAACTTTTGATTTATTTCTTTAATTTGAAAAAAATCTGCAGCTGAGGCGCATCGATTGCTTCTAGAAGCATATGGTGAGGCTGCTTTAAGTGAGAGAAGTTGTCAGGAGTGGTTTCAAAAATTTAAGAACGGTGAGTTTGACGTGGAGGACAAAGAACGCAGTGGAAGGCCGAAAGTGTACGAAGACATGGAATTGGCAGTATTAACCATTACTGGAGCTCTCTCGAACACAATTAATGAGATTGAGTCGGGCACTCAAGGAAAAACGCGCCCATTACTACTCCAGACACGACAAAATTATTCTCCTACACGATAATGCTCGTCCACATGTTGCGGCGGCGGTAAAAACTTACTTGGAAACACTCAAGTGGGAAGTTTTACCCCACCCGCCATATTCATCAGACTTAGCCCCTTCTGATTATCAGAATCAGATTAGCCCCTTCTGTTCCGGTCGATGGCACATGGTCTGTCTGAACAGCGCTTTACATCATATGAAGATACCAAAAATTGGGTAGATTTGTGGATAGCGTCAAAAGATGAAGAGTTTTTCCGACGTGGTATCCGAATGCTGCCAGAAAGATGGAGAAAAGTGGTGGCAAGTGATGGAAAATATTTTGAATAAAACGTAATGTACCGTTCCTTCACAATAAATTCCTAATTTTTTATAAAAAACCGCGGAAACTTATTTGTACACCTAATAGTAAAATAAAATTTAAATTAAAAGCATTCTATTTAAATCATCTATCAAAAAAGAATGTATTCAAAATCGTGAAAACATCAAAATATAAACTAAGCTTTTAGTTAAATTTTTAAAATAAAAAGAATAGTAGTTATGACTAGTAAGAATTAAATATTTAAAAATTTAATGTTTAATTCCCTAAAATGTTATATACATGTGTTTTTTCAAAAAAATATTGTTTTATGTATCTTACAAATATAGAAATCATTAAATTACCCATGGTGACGTTGCGAAAACTATTATCAACCAGCTAATTATCGAAGGCACAGCCGTAAATAACATGGTATTTTTTCTACCAATGAAATTCACCATAAGTCCACAAATAATGGCATCTGCAATTGTACCGGGCATAAGTAAAGATGCCACCCAAGAGGCCTCGTCCGCAGTTAAATGAATGGAATGTTTGACATTATTAATCTTCCTTTAATTTAGGCAAGGATGGTGATGGCTAGCCCAAAAATTGACCGATTGACAGTATGCTCAGGTTTCCTTTCAGATAAAATAATACGTTTCGAAGAGGATTTATTCATCGATAAAACGCTAATTTTATAAATAGAATATATAGAAAATTCTTTACACATCTAAATTTTATGTGTATACAAATAAACAATATATTTTATTTGTATATAATATTGATTATATATAATAATTTATATATAAGCTGTTTTAATATATAAATAAACACACACAGAATAAGTTTTATTTATTGTATCTTTCATAACTTTTTCTATTTTTTAAATTTTAATATATTTTTTTATTTAGATATTTAGAAAATATTGATTTAATAAATAACGTAATGAAAATTGTATTTAGGTATCATACGTAATTAGAATTAATGAATGCATAGTGAGTTGCACATACCTGCTACGGCAGCAAAATATATCTTTTTCATTTTCACAATATAATTGTTTCCATGTACGAATATTAAATGATTATTATTTACAGCAACTGAAGAATTTTAATTTAAATAAAAGCAACTTAGATAATAGCGTCATATCAATTTTATCTGGAGTAAAATTTTGATATTTATTTGTCATTATCGGACGCAGCAAATTTGAATGACTTCTATCTTGATATAATATATGATCTTTATATAAGAGAGATAAAATATTTCTTGTGTGATTAAATAGTCTCGTGAATAAATGAGTGTGCAAAATTTATCAGATATGTTACGATTGTATACTTTATATTGTATACTTCATAATATATTATAAAAGAAAACGGTGAAATTTAACACTGTATCTAATAAAACTCTTCTTATTCCATTGGACTTCACGATTCTTTTCTTTCTTTGAAACAATATCATAAAAAAAAAATCAAAGGTCGGCTTACATTTGAAACGCAAAGCGATCCTTTTTAAAAATAATAATATAATGCATAAAAGAACGCAACATAATCCGCATATATAAACCTAATTTAAACCTAACAAATCTAATTACTGAGAATGGCCAGTCGAGATAGGGTTAACAAAATTCTAAATAAATTCGTGAATTATGAGACAAAAAGTTGTTATAAGAGATCTCAACCGTCCCGTATTGGTACGGCTTTATGTCCGTAGCCGCTCTATCTAAAAAATTTAAAAAAAAAAATACAAAGATCTAGTGGTTCTCAGAAAGATTGTCAAAATCTAAACATACAGCAATATTCTTGAAATTGATAATATACGTGCACTCGCTCGATAGGCCACCCTCAAGCGTTTTCCGAATCGTTAAATCATCAAGAGCAATAAGTTAATCAACTTACTCCCACTCTTTACTGGAAGGAGCTAAATTTCGAGTCAAAGAGTTTTAATCAATTAAAATCTTAAGAAACGCCTCTCCTCCCAAAAATCAGCCTCCTTGTCTTAAGAAGGGAGTAATTAAAATTATTTCATTTATTCAAAAAGATTTCCATCATCCAGTAAGAAAGAGTAATAACTTAAAAAATGCAAGCGCAAGGCGCGACAGACAGTGCAGTTGACAGTATAGTTTACAGTTCCTTACGCAATTTATTTCGCATTCATTCATTCATTCATTCTATTAGTCACAGTCGAGATTCACATTTTTGAGAATTCAATCTTAATTTGATTCAAATTATATAGCCTCGGGGATTCTTTTTTTGCGTTATGTAATAGAGTTATTAATTTGTTTTATATCTCAGTGAAAAAATGATTTTGTTAAGATTTAATTGTGCATCGTGTGTAAGTGAATATTTATTGAAAATCTTCTGGTAGACATTTCCATTAGCTATTCATAATATAAAGCTCAGCCAGTGCAATTTTATCATCGCACTCATTTTTGTGATGCCAACGAGTAGTGAGTAAAATTGAGTAATTTTTATTTTCTTCCTTCGCAATATCTTACTATCTCATCACCATTTAAAATATATGTCTGACAAATAATTCTAAATAGTTTAATAACCATTAAATTTTTACTAATTACTATCAATTTTACACGGTAAAAAAACATTTTGTATTTCTGTTGAAATTTTCTCGTGTAAAAATTTTTGTGTTAAATTTTTAACATACTCTTAATGTAACATATTATCATTGTGTTATTTTGACATTTCTGCGTTGAGTTAATATTCACCGTTTCTAAGAGTTAAAACAACGATTAATATATAAATGCACGAATTTTTGATGAAATATGTTAAATGTTAAAATAAACAGATAAGTTGTGTTATTTTTCTCTCTATAACAGTTTCCATACGTTAAATCGACATATCTCTTCTGTTATTTATCATAAAAATGTAAGAACAACATTTTCTTTTAATTAAATTTAACATTATAAATATGTTAATTTAACATAAACTTTATTTCCAGATAAAATTTAAGTGTTACACTTTTGTGTTAATTTTTAAACATATTATTTGTGTTATTTATTTATATACTTGCCTTCTGTTAAATTAACATTAAAATTAGAGTGGATAAATTGGAACATGTGAAATATGTTAAATTTAACACAAAATTTTTTACTGTGTATCAATGCATTCATTTTTATAATGCTAACGAAAAATGAGTAAAATTGAGTGATTTTTATTTTCTCTCTTCGCAATATCTTACTATCTCACCATTTAAAATATATGTCTGACAAATAATTTTAAATAGTTTAATAACCATTAAATTTTCACTAATTACGGGATCATTGAAATAATGTAATCGACCAAACTAGCCAGAAATTTGTTTATTAATACGACGTTTCGACCATATGATTGTGGTCCTTATCAAGTATATACTGGAATAAAGATATAAAAATATAAAATTAATTAATTAACGGTTTGAATACATACTAAGCTTACGAATTAAAATGTGAACAATTTTAATACCGATCAAGAGACAGGCATAAACGATAATCATCTAAACTGCACAAGTCACATTTGCAAAAAATATTATTTATTATAATTAGAATTTAAACGAAAGAGACAAATTTGATGTGTCCGTGTGAGACTTCGTCAAGAAACTAAATACATCGAGAGGAATAACGAAACTATGTGATCTTTATTATTTTGTTGTAAATGTTATTTAAACTCTCCGTGTCTTTCTGTAAGTTGATTAAATTATCGAATTTCTTGATGTAGAACATCTCAGCAATTTTCCTCTTTCGAACATATTTTTCATTGTGCAAAATATTTCAACCAGTCAAAATCGTGTCCGGATTCTATTCTATGTTTGCTTATGACTGAGTGATTGGTTTCATGTAGCTTTATATTATTACAATGTTCTTTTAATCGCGTACGCAAATGTTTTTTTGTTTGCCCAATGTATGATAAATTACAGTTCTTGCAATTTAATTTATATACAATACCCGTGTAGAAAATTTTATAAGGCTTTTATAAGGACCTAGTTAATTGGCCTTAATATTAATCGGGCCCTATTAGAGTAAAATAAAAAGGACCTTAAAGGAAATGTAACAAATGGTTCACAATGCCCTTTCAAGGAAAATTTATCGGGTTTTGAATAAAATACCTTATATTTACTAGCTTATATTTAAGGTTAAAATTTTAAGGCCCTTTTAAGGAATATTTATCAAGTCCTGAATAAAATGTCTTATATTTATTAGCTTATATTTAAGATTAGATTTTAAGGTCTTTTTAAGGAAAATTTATGAGGTTCTTATTAAAATACCTTATTTTGCCACGATTATAATTTATTTTGAGGGAATCCTATCAAATCCTGCTCAAAATATATATTCTTTTATAAAAGTTATATATATATATATATATATATATATATATATATATACAGGGTGTCCCGCAACTACCGCTCAATATTTTAAAGGTAGATTCTCTGGCCAATTTAAAAACGATTTTTCCTCAGCGAAAATGTCGAAGAAGATCATTATTTTTCGCATATTCCCAATTTTTGTCATGATGTATCTTTCTAACTAAGCCTTAAATTAAAATTCTATTAAAGTAAACTCTACCTAAAATTAACTAAAGAATGTGACTTTATTAATATTTTATTCCTATAAGGCTTAGTTTGCGAAAAACCCTTTATTTTCAATCATTTATAACTCGAAAACTATTAGTGCCTCGACATTTTTGCTGAGGAAAAATCGTTTTTAAATTGGCCAGAGAATCTACCTTTAAAATATTGAGCGGTAGTTGCGGGACACCTGTGTATATATATATATATATATATAAATAGAATATATAAATTAGGGTATATATATATATATATATATATAAATTTTTATTTTTGTCATTTCTCAAAAACTTGATCGATTTAATGTTCTGTATATAGATATACATATGATAGAATTTAAAAAAAATTAACCATCTGCGATTAATTATATGGAGCCATGGAGCTCCTTGCAAAAGTAGAGGAGATGCGATTATAATTGTCTGCTCTCTTTGACCGATAAGCCGTGATTTGTGGCCATATGCCGCGGCCTTATATTACTGTCTTAGATGAATTTCACTTACGAGTTAGGCGTTTT
Source organism: Camponotus fellah (assembly GCA_030586385.1). Lineage (NCBI taxonomy): Eukaryota > Metazoa > Arthropoda > Insecta > Hymenoptera > Formicidae > Camponotus > Camponotus fellah. The sequence continues at coordinate 15,146 of JAPIVC010000909.1, forward strand.
CCTTTTCGCCACCTAGCAGCGAGAAGCTTCTAATCTAATTAAGGTATTTTTAGCAATTCCTTTTGAGGCCCTGTTAAGCAGACGTTATTAAATCCTTATTTTTCTCAAATATTGCATGCTTAAGAAATCCATTTTGGGCCCTAGTAAATTGGCCCTATTAAAATATGTGTATATATAGTTAAGGCGTCTTTATAAAATCCTAATAAGGTCCAAATCAGGCAGTAGTAAGGCAATGATTTTAGGGTATTTTAAATATGTACTTATCGGGGCCTTTAATTTTTTAAGATTTTATAATCTAATTAAAGTATTTTTAGCAATTCCTTTTGAGGCCCTGTTAAGCAGACGTTATTAAATCCTTATTTTTCTCAAATATTGCATCCTTAAGAAATCCATTTTGGGTCCTAGTAAATTGGCCCTATTAAAATATGTATATATATAGTTAAAGCATCCTTATAAAATCCTAATAAGGTCCAAATTAAGCAGGAGTAAGGCAATAGTTTTTAATGTATCCTTAGTATGTCCTCATCGGGACCTTTAGTTTTTTAAGGAAATCCTTAACAATTTTCTACACGGGTACTTGTCTTATCATTATTATGTAAGTTGTCTTTGCCGCGTCTTATTAAATTATTTAGTTTTTTTGTTATTTTGTAGACGACATTATAGCCATTGTTTCGCAATAGACGGTACAGGTCGTGACTCGTATTCTCTACGTATGGTATTGTAATGAAATGAGTCTTATCTAAACGTGTAGGATTCACGTCAACAATATCATTGTGGTCGTGATTATTTAAAAAATTAATTCTTTTTTGAATGTGTCTCTGTATGATATGTTCCGGAAAACAATTATTGATTAAGGTGTCGTGTACTAGCTTGATATTTTCTTGCTTGAAAAAAATGTAATTTATCATATTATACATTGGGCAAACAAAAAGACATTTGCGTACGCGATTAAAAGAACATTGTAATAATATAAAGCTACATGAAACCAATCACTCAGTCATAAGCAAACATAGAATAGAATCCAAACACGATTTTGACATTAAAACCTAATATTTTGCACAATGCAAAATATGTTCGAAAGAGGGAAATTGCTGAGATGTTCTACATCAAGAAATTCGATAATTTAATCAACTTACAAAAAGACACGGAGAGTTTAAATAACATTTAATTTTACGATAAAATAATAAAGGTCACATAGTTTCGTTATTCCTCTCGATGTATTTAGTTTTCTTGATGAAGTCTCACATGGACACATCAAATTTGTCTCTTTCGTTTAAATTCTAATTATAATAAATAACGTTTTTTGCAAATGTGACTTGTGCAGTTTAGATGATTATCGTTTATGCCTGTCTCTTGATCGGTATTAAAATTGTTCACATTTTAATTCGTAAGCTTAGTATGTATTCAAACCGTTAATTAATTAATTTTATATTTTTATATCTTTATTCCAGTATATATTTAATAAGGACCACAACCATATAGTCGAAACGTCGTATTAATAAACAAATTTCTGGCTAGTTTGGTCGATTACATTATTTCAATGATCCTTTGATTATAAGACTAGGGACATTAAGACAATTTTCAATTTTACTAATTACTATCAATTTTATCAACGCATTCATTTTTATGATGCTAATGCACGAATAGTGAGTAAAATTGAGTGATTTTTATTTTCTCCCTTCGCAATATCTTACTATCTCACCATTTAAAATATATGTCTGACAAATATATAATAAATAATTCTAAATAGTTTAATAACCATTAAATTTTTATTAATTACTATCAATCTATCAATTCTTGTCTCATCCCTCCTCCAATCTCGTTCCTTGTTCTTCCTAATTCGCTTTAAATCTCCGAAAGACGGTTCACGAATAATCCTTTGTTTATCTAGAATCTCCGAAAGGCGATTTGCGAATAATTCCTCGTTCGCCTAAAATCATCGAAAGATGGTTTGTGAATAATTCCTATTTATCTTGTGAATCTCCGAAAGGTGGTTCGCGATTACTCTTTAATTCCTATTTCCCTTTAAAAGAGAAGAAATCACATTAGGAGGCTGATTTTTAAGCTTTCTTTTTGAATTTTTTTGAGAAAAAATAATTAGAATTTATTTAAACTTTGAGGTCATTTTATTCATGTTTTGAACTACATCTCAGATTTTTTTCAAGTCATTTTTGATGGAAATGTCAAAGTTATAAGCTGCCGCATCAAAGGTCGTCATCAGAGTTAGTTGTTTGCGTGCAATGTGGAGGTTACAATTTTGATCTGAAAGCAAAATAAAGGTTTTCATACATTATTAACATGTTTTCTTATTAGGTGAACCAGATTTCAGCTAAAAATGTTGAAAATTTAATGTTTTACTGGAATTTGAAAAAAATCTCAATTTTCACCGTTTTTTTCAGTTCTTTTTCAAATAAAAAATACTTTAAATTATGATATCATCCCAAAAGTTGATTCAATTGATAGATAATTAATTTAATAAAGAATAACCACAACTTTGTTTTACAAGGATCAGTCAATAATTTTTTGAGCTAGAATGCAAGTCGAAAAAAAGTTGTTTCTGGAAAAATGCGTTTGAAAGAAAAATTATCAAAAACTAGAAATTCGAGACAGTAATAAATTATACAGGGTGTCCCATTTTAAGTGTCCACCTCAAATATCTCTCTCATTTTTTATTTTAGAGAAAAATGGTTCAGATATGTTTTGTATGATTTCGAGAGGGCCATAAGATGGTACCATTGATTTGACTTTGAAGAGTCATTTGAAGGTCACGTAAAAGCCACCTCAATTTTTTTAAATAGCACCCCCTATTTTTTATTACATATTCTTGTAGCTGACCTCGAAAGCTTTCCAAAACACTATAATTAAATGTTTTTCCATTAAGTACTTTTCGAGTTATAAGGCTTGAAGTAATATTTTAATTTTACATAAACGATAAAATATCTAGTAAAATATTTATTTCTCGATTATCTTACCTCAATACTTTTATGTATAAAATAATGGGAGGAATCAATTGGTGTAAAGTAAAAATATAGTTATTTTGAATAAGAAATATGTAATTTGCAATTAACAATTACATATTTTTTCACACCATGAAGTTCTTCTGATCTCAAAAATATTGTTTTTGCAGACTCTACTTCCATGCTTCCCGCAGAACCTTCATGAGTTTTTGTACAGGTTTCATCGTGCTCTTCTTTCCATGCTAGGTATTCTTCAGAATTCTTAGATTTGTTTCTCCAAAATGCACATGACTGGCAGTAACTACTTTTTACTACCAGATCGATGACTTTTCCAGTGTAATATATTATAAGAGTCGTCGTGATAGTGATTTAAATCCTCTTTTTTTCCACGTATCATCTCCGGACTTTGAAATTCAAAACAGGTCTCTCACGGTTTTCATTCTCTTTCTTTTCTTCTTCTAATTTATTAGTATATAAATCAAAGAACAATAATAAATTCATAATATATTAATAAAAGCAGAATAATAATGCAAGCAATTGTTTTGTAATGTTTTATAATAGCAAATGTCTTATAATTAATATAGAAAATTACTTCGATTTTAATAATAATATAAGCGTTAAGAAACAGAATACAGTTATTATTAAAGATCCAACAAAAAAATTAATTTCTAATCTGAGAGAACTGCTAATTAGGTGGAATAAGCATGGCTACATCTCTAATACAACGAAGAAATCACTTTTATTTACTGATGGCACCTTACCAAGAGCTTATGGTTTACCAAAAATCCACAAGATTAATACGCCTTACAGACTTATTGTTTCCTCCATAAACAGCCCTCTTTACTCTCTCGCAGCATTCTTGCATAGTGTTATGTATAAGAATTTCCCGACAGCTTCCAGCCATATTGATAACAGCCTTGATCTGGTAAATAAGTTGTCAAACATTCGGATCGATAACGACATGAAATTAGTCTCATTAGATGTGATTTCTTTGTTTACCAATATTCCTACAGATCTCGCATTGGAAAGTGTCTCGAATAGATGGTGTTTTCTTCATGATAATTGTGACCTGCCCGAATCGGAATTTTTAAACGCAGTAAAATTGGTTTTGCACTCGACATACTTTAGGTTTAATAACGTAATATACAAACAGACATTTGGAACACCCATGGACTCTCCTTTATCACCCATAATAGCGGACATCGTTTTGCAGGATCTTGAGAAGAAGGCTTTGAACACTTTAAAATTTACACCTCTTTTTTATTTTAGATACGTAGACGATATTTTGTTGACAATTCCCTCTGACACTATTGATTTGACTCTTGCAATTTTTAATTCCTTTCATGACAGACTACAGTTTACTTCTGAGGTAGAAATTGACCGGAAAATTAATTTCTTAGACGTGACTCTTATAGTGGATAACAATTTTTTAATTTTTGACTGGTTCCACAAGTCTACTTTCTCTGGCAGATATCTAAATTTTAATTCACAACATCCACTCTGCCAGAAGAAAGGCACAATAATAGGCCTAGTGGATAGAGCATTCTCCTTGTCACATCCAAGATTCCATAATAAAAATTTTGATTTCGTTGTAAGAGTTCT
>JAPIVC010000910.1:0-31239 GCA_030586385.1 Camponotus fellah
TGTGTACTGACAAGATAAACACTTTATTTTCAAATAGCGCAAGTCTCATGCGACATACTTGGATGCGTACAGACGAGAAAAACACTTTTTTTCCAAATAGCACAAGTCGCATTCGACATACTTGGATGCGTACTGACGAGATAAACACTTTATTTTCAAATAGCGCAAGATGCATGCGACATACTTGGATGCGTACAGACGAGAAAAACACTTTTTTTCCAGATAGCGTCCGACCATAAGACCTATTTGGATGTGTACTGACGAGATAAACACTTTATTTTCATATAGCGCAAGACGCATGCGACATACTTGGATGCGTACAGACGAGAAAAACACTTTTTTTCCAGAAAGCACAAGTCGCATTCGACATACTTGGATGCGTACTGACGAGATAAACACTTTATTTTCAAATAGCGCAAGACGCATGCGACATATTTGGATGCGTACAGACGAGAAAAACAATTTTTTTCCAGATAGCGTCCGACCATAAGACCTATTTGGATGCGTACTGACGAGATAAACACTTTATTTTCATATAGCGCAAGACGCATGCGACATACTTGGATGCGTACAGACGAGAAAAACACTTTTTTTCAGATAGCGTCTGACCATAAGACCTATTTGGATGCGTACTGACAAGATAAACACTTTATTTTCATATAGCGCAAGACGCATGCGACATACTTGGATGCGTACAGATGAGAAAAACACTTTTTTTCCAGAAGTACAAGTCGCATTCGGCATACTTGGATGCGTACGGACGAGAAAAACACTTTATTTTCAAATAGCGCAAGACGCATGCGACATACTTGGATGCGTACAGACGAGAAAAACACTTTTTTCCAGATAGCGTCCGACCATAAGACCTATTTGGATGCGTACTGACGAGATAAACACTTTATTTTCATATAGCGCAAGACGCATGCGACATACTTGGATGCGTACAGACGAGAAAAACATTTTTTTTCCAGATAGCGCAAGTCGCATACGACATACTTGGATGCGTACTGACGAGAAAAACACTTTATTTTCAAATAGCGCAAGACGCATGCGACATACTTGGATGCGTACAGACGAGAAAAACACTTTTTTTCCAGATAGCACAAGCGCATTCGACCTACTTGGATGCGTACTGACGAGATAAACACTTTATTTTCAAATAGCGCAAGACGCATGCGACATACTTGGATGCGTACAGACGAGAAAAACACTTTTTTCCAGATAGCGCAAGACGCATTCGACATACTTGGATGCGTACAGACGAGAAAAACACTTTTTTCCAGATAGCAAGCCGCATTCGACAAACTTGGATGCGTACTGACGAGATAAACACTTTATTTTCATATAACGCAAGACGCATGCGACATACTTGGATGCGTACAGACGAGAAAAAACACTTTTTTCCAGATAGCACAAGCCGCATTCGACATACTTGGATGCGTACTGACGAGATAAACACTTTATTTTCAAATAGCGCAAGATGCATACGACATACTTGGATGCGTACAGACGAGAAAAACCCTTTTTTTCCAGATAGCGTCTGACCATAAGACCTATTTGGATGTGTACTGACAAGATAAACACTTTATTTTCATATAGCGCAAGACGCATGCGACATACTTGGATGCGTACAGATGAGAAAAACACTTTTTCTCCAGAAAGTACAAGTCGCATTCGGCATACTTGGATGCGTACAGACGAGAAAAACACTTTATTTTCAAATAGCGCAAGACGCATGCGACATACTTGGATGCGTACAGACGAGAAAAACACTTTTTTTCCAGATAGCGTCCGACCATAAGACCTATTTGGATGTGTACTGACGAGATAAAGACTTTATTTTCATATAGCGCAAGACGCATGCGACATACTTGGATGCGTACAGACGAGAAAAACACTTTTTTTCCAGAAAGCACAAGTCGCATTCGACATACTTGGATGCGTACTGACGAGATAAACACTTTATTTTCAAATAGCGCAAGATGCATGCGACATACTTGGATGCGTACAGACGAGAAAAACAATTTTTTTCCAGATAGCGTCTGACCATAAGACCTATTTGGATATGTACTGACAAGATAAACACTTTATTTTCATATAGCGCAAGACCCATGCGACATACTTGGATGCGTACAGATGAGAAAAACACTTTTTTTCCAGATAGCGTCCGACCATAAGACCTATTTGGATGCGTACTGACGAGATAAACACTTTATTTTCATATAGCGCAAGACGCATGCGACATACTTGGATGCGTACTGACGAGAAAAACACTTTTTTCCAGATAGGCACCTGACCATAAGACCTATTTGGATGTGTACTGACAAGATAAACACTTTATTTTCATATAGCGCAAGACGCATGCGACATACTTGGATGCGTACAGACGAGAAAAACACTTTTTCTCCAGAAAGCACAAGTCGCATTCGGCATACTTGGATGCGTACAGACGAGAAAAACACTTTATTTTCAAATAGCGCAAGACGCATGCGACATACTTGGATGCGTACAGACGAGAAAAACACTTTTTTTCCAGATAGCGTCCGACCATAAGACCTATTTGGATGCGTACTGACGAGATAAACACTTTATTTTCATATAGCGCAAGACGCATGCGACATACTTGGATGCGTACAGACGAGAAAAACACTTTTTTTCCAGATAGCGCAAGTCGCATGCGACATACTTGGATGCGTACTAACGAGATAAACACTTTATTTTCAATAGCGCAAGACGCATGCGACATACTTGGATGCGTACAGACGAGAAAAACTCTTTTTTTCCAGATAGCACAAGTCGCATTCGACATACTTGGATGCGTACTGACGAGATAAACACTTTATTTTCATATAGCGCAAGACGCATGCGACATACTTTGATGCGTACAGACGAGAAAAACACTTTTTTCCAGATAGCGCAAGACGCATGCGACATACTTGGATGCGTACAGACGAGAAAAAACACTTTTTTTCCAGAAAGCCTTCGACCATAAGACCTATTTGGATGCGTACTGACGAGATAAACACTTTATTTTCAAATAGCGCAAGACGCATGCGACATACTGGATGCGTACAGACGGAGAAAAACACTTTTTCCAGATAGCGTTCGACCATAAGACCTATTTGGATGCGTACTGACGAGATAAACACTTTATTTTCAAATAGCGCAAGACGCATGCGACATACTTGGATGCGTACAGACGAGAAAAACACTTTTTTTCCAGATAGCGTCCGACCATAAGACCTATTTGGATGCGTACTGACGAGATAAACACTTTATTTTCATATAGCGCAAGACGCATGCGACATACTTGGATGCGTACAGACGAGAAAAACACTTTTTTCCAGATAGCACAAGTCGCATTCGACATACTTGGATGCGTACTGACGAGATAAACACTTTATTTTCAAATAGCGCAAGATGCATGCGACATACTTGGATGCGTACAGACGAGAAAAACATTTTTTCCAGATAGCGTCCGACCATAAGACCTATTTGGATGCGTACTGACGAGATAAACACTTTATTTTCAAATAGCGCAAGACGCATGCGACATACTTGGATGCGTACAGACGAGAAAAAACACTTTTTTCAGATAGCATCCGACCATAAGACCTATTTGGATGCGTACTGACAAGATAAACACTTTATTTTCATATAGCGCAAGACGCATGCGACATACTTGGATGCGTACAGATGAGAAAAAACACTTTTCTCCAGAGGTACAAGCCTCATGGCATACTTGGATGCGTACTGACGAGATAAACACTTTATTTTCAAATAGCGCAAGACGCATGCGACATACTTGGATGCGTACAGACGAGAAAAACACTTTTTTTCCAGATAGCGTCCGACCATAAGACCTATTTGGATGCGTACTGACGAGATAAACACTTTATTTTCATATAGCGCAAGACGCATGCGACATACTTGGATGCGTACAGACGAGAAAAACACTTTTTTCCAGATAGCGCAAGTCGCATGCGACATACTTGGATGCGTACTAACGAGAAAAACACTTTATTTTCAAATAGCGCAAGACGCATGCGACATACTTGGATGCGTACAGACGAAAAAAACTCTTTTTTTCCAGATAGCCAAGTCGCATCTGACACACTTGGATGCGTACTGACGAGATAAACACTTTATTTTCATATAGCGCAAGACGCATGCGACATACTTTGATGCGTACAGATGAGAAAAACACTTTTTTCCAGATAGCACAAGACGCATTCGACATACTTGGATGCGTACAGACGAGAAAAACCTTTTTCCAGATAGAAGCCGCATTGACAAACTTGGATGCGTACTGACGAGATAAACACTTTATTTTCATATAACGCAAGACGCATGCGACATACTTGGATGCGTACAGACGAGAAAAAACACTTTTTTCCAGATAGCACAAGCCGCATTCGACAAACTTGGATGCGTACTGACGAGATAAACACTTTATTTTCAAATAGCGCAAGATGCATACGACATACTTGGATGCGTACAGACGAGAAAAAACCCTTTTTTTCCAGATAGCGTCTGACCATAAGACCTATTTGGTGTGTACTGACAAGATAAACACTTTATTTTCATATAGCGCAAGACGCATGCGACATACTTGGATGCGTACAGATGAGAAAAACACTTTTTCTCCAGAAAGTACAAGTCGCATTCGGCATACTTGGATGCGTACAGACGAGAAAAACACTTTATTTTCAAATAGCGCAAGACGCATGCGACATACTTGAATGCGTACAGACGAGAAAAACACTTTTTTTCCAGATAGCGTCCGACCATAAGACCTATTTGGATGTGTACTGACGAGATAAAGACTTTATTTTCATATAGCGCAAGACGCATGCGACATACTTGGATGCGTACAGACGAGAAAAACACTTTTTTTCCAGAAAGCACAAGTCGCATTCGACATACTTGGATGCGTACTGACGAGATAAACACTTTATTTTCAAATAGCGCAAGATGCATGCGACATACTTGGATGCGTACAGACGAGAAAAACACTTTTTTCCAGATAGCGTCTGACCATAAGACCTATTTGGATATGTACTGACAAGATAAACACTTTATTTTCATATAGCGCAAGACGCATGCGACATACTTGGATGCGTACAGATGAGAAAAACACTTTTTTTCCAGATAGCGTCCGACCATAAGACCTATTTGGATGCGTACTGACGAGATAAACACTTTATTTTCATATAGCGCAAGACGCATGCGACATACTTGGATGCGTACTGACGAGAAAAACACTTTTTTTCCAGATAGCATCTGACCATAAGACCTATTTGGATGTGTACTGACAAGATAAACACTTTATTTTCATATAGCGCAAGACGCATGCGACATACTTGGATGCGTACAGATGAGAAAAACACTTTTTCTCCAGAAAGTACAAGTCGCATTCGGCATACTTGGATGCGTACGGACGAGAAAAACACTTTATTTTCAAATAGCGCAAGACGCATGCGACATACTTGGATGCGTACAGACGAGAAAAACACTTTTTTTCCAGATAGCGTCCGACCATAAGACCTATTTGGATGCGTACTGACGAGATAAACACTTTATTTTCATATAGCGCAAGACGCATGCGACATACTTGGATGCGTACAGACGAGAAAAACATTTTTTTTCCAGATAGCGCAAGTCGCATGCGACATATTTGGATGCGTACTAACGGAGAAAACCTTATTTTTCAAATAGCGCAAGACGCGTGCGACATACTTGGATGCGTACAGACGAGAAAAACACTTTTTTTCCAGATAGCCAAGTCGCATTCGACATACTTGGATGCGTACTGACGAGAAAACACTTTATTTTAATAGCGCAAGACGCATGCGACATACTTTGGATGCGTACAGATGAGAAAAACACTTTTTCCAGATAGCACAAGACGCATTCGACATACTTGGATGCGTACAGACGAGAAAAACACTTTTTTTCCAGAAAGCGCCGACCATAAGACCTATTTGGATGCGTGACAGAGATAAACACTTTATTTTCATATAGCGCAAGACGCATGCGACATACTTGGATGCGTACAGACGAGAAAAACACTCTTTTTCCAGATAGCGTTCGACCATAAGACCTATTTGGATGCGCACTGACGAGATAAACACTTTATTTTCATAGCGCAAGACGCATGCGACATACTTGGATGCGTACAGACGAGAAAAACACTTTTTTTCCAGATAGCGTCCGACCATAAGACCTATTTGGATGCGTACTGACGAGATAAACACTTTATTTTCATATAGCGCAAGACGCATGCGACATACTTGGATGCGTACAGACGAGAAAAACACTTTTTTTCCAGATAGCACAAGTCGCATTCGACATACTTGGATGCACTGGACGAGATAAACACTTTATTTTCAAATAGCGCAAGATGCATGCGACATACTTGGATGCGTACAGACGAGAAAAACACTTTTTTCCAGATAGCGTCCGACCATAAGACCTATTTGGATGCGTACTGACGAGATAAACACTTTATTTTCATATAGCGCAAGACGCATGCGACATACTTGTATGCGTACAGACGAGAAAAACACTTTTTTCCAGATAGCACAAGTCGCATTCGACATACTTGGATGGTACTGACGAGATAAACACTTTATTTTCAAATAGCGCAAGATGCATGCGACATACTTGGATGCGTACAGACGAGAAAAACACTTTTTTTCCAGATAGCGTCTGACCATAAGACCTATTTGGATGTGTACTGACAAGATAAACACTTTATTTTCATATAGCGCAAGACGCATGCGACATACTTGGATGCGTACAGATGAGAAAAAACACTTTTTTCTCCAGAAAGCACAGTCGCATTCGGCATACTTGGATGCGTACAGACGAGAAAAACACTTTATTTTCAAATAGCGCAAGATGCATGCGACATACTTGGATGCGTACAGACGAGAAAAACACTTTTTTTCCAGAGAGCGTCTGACCATAAGACATATTTGGATGCGTACTGACAAGATAAACACTTTATTTTCATATAGCGCAAGACGCATTCGAGATACTTGGATGCGTACAGACGAGAAAAAACACTTTTTTTCCAGAAAGCGTCCGACCTTAAGACCTAATTGGATGCGTACTGACGAGATAAACACTTTATTTTCAAATAGCGCAAGACGCATGCGACATACTTGGATGCGTACAGACGAGAAAAACACTTTTTTTCCAGATAGCGACAGCCGCAAACGACATACTTGGATGCGTACTGACGAGATAAACACTTTATTTTCAAATAGCGCAAGACGCATGCGACATACTTGGATGCGTACAGACGAGAAAAACACTTTTTTTCCAGATAGCGTCCGACCATAAGACCTATTTGGATGCGTACTGACGAGATAAACACTTTATTTTCAAATAGCGCAAGACGCATGCGACATACTTGGATGCGTACAGACGAGAAAAACACTTTTTTTCCAGATAGGTCCGACCATAAGACCTATTTGGATGCGTACTGACGAGATAAACACTTTATTTTCAAATAGCGCAAGACGCATGCGACATACTTGGATGCGTACAGACGAGAAAAAACACTTTTTTTCCAGATAGCGTCCGACCATAAGTGCTATTTGGATGCGTACTGACGAGATAAACACTTTATTTTCAAATAGCGCAAGACGCATGCGACATACTTGGATGCGTACAGACGAGAAAAAACACTTTTTTCCAGATAGCGTCCGACCATAAGACCTATTTGGATGCGTACAGACGAGAAAAACACTTTTTTCCAGAAAGCGTTCGACCATAAGACCTATTTGGATGCGTACTGACGAGATAAACACTTTATTTTCAATAGCGCAAGACGCATGCGACATACTTGGATGCGTACAGATGAGAAAAACACTTTTTCTCCAGATAGCACAGTCGCATTCGGCATATTTGGATGCGTACAGACGAGAAAAACACTTTATTTTCAAATAGCGCAAGACGCATGCGACATACTTGGATGCGTACAGACGAGAAAAAACACTTTTTTTCCAGATAGCGTCCGACCATAAGACCTATTTGGATGTGTACTGACGAGATAAAGACTTTATTTTCATATAGCGCAAAGCATGCGACATACTTGGATGCGTACAGACGAGAAAAACACTTTTTTCAAAGTCGACCATAAGACATATTTGGATGCGTACTGACGAGATAAACACTTTATTTCCAAATAGCGCAAGACGCATACGACATACTTGGATGCGTACAGACGAGAAAAAACATTTTATTTTCAAATAGCGCAAGACGCATGCGACATACTTGGATGCGTACAGACGAGAAAAACACTTTTTTCCAGATAGCGTCCGACCATAAGACCTATTTGGATGCGTACTGACGAGATAAACACTTTATTTTCAAATAGCGCAAGACGCATGCGACATACTTGGATGCGTACAGACGAGAATAACACTTTTTTCCAGATAGCGCAAGTCGCATGCGACATACTTGGATGCGTACTAACGAGAAAAACACTTTTTCCAGATAGCCAAGTCGCATCGACATACTTGGATGCGTACTGACGAGATAAACACTTTATTTTCATATAGCGCAAGACGCATGCGACATACTTGGATGCGTACAGATGAGAAAAACACTTTTTCCAGATAGCGCAAGCGCATGCGACATACTTGGATGCGTACAGACGAGAAAAACACTTTTTTCCAGAAAGCGTCCGACCATAAGACCTATTTGGATGCGTACTGACGAGATAAACACTTTATTTTCAAATAGCGCAAGACGCATGCGACATACTTGGATGCGTACAGACGAGAAAAACACTTTTTTCAGATAGCGTTCGACCATAAGACCTATTTGGATGCGCACTGACGAGATAAACACTTTATTTTCAAATAGCGCAAGACGCATGCGACATACTTGGATGCGTACAGACGAGAAAAACACTTTTTTTCCAGATAGCGTCCGACCATAAGACCTATTTGGATGCGTACTGACGAGATAAACACTTTATTTTCATATAGCGCAAGACGCATGCGACATACTTGGATGCGTACAGACGAGAAAAACACTTTTTTCCAGATAGCACAAGTCGCATTCGACATACTTGGATGCGTACTGACGAGATAAACACTTTATTTTCAAATAGCGCAAGACGCATGCGACATACTTGGATGCGTACAGACGAGAAAAACACTTTTTTCCAGATAGCGTCCGACCATAAGACCTATTTGGATGCGTGATGACGAGATAAAGACTTTATTTTCATATAGCGCAAGACGCATGCGACATACTTGGATGCGTACAGACGAGAAAAACACTTTTTCCAGAAAGCGTTCGACCATAAGACCTATTTGGATGCGTACTGACGAGATAAACACTTTATTTTCAAATAGCGCAAGACGCATGCGACATACTTGGATGCATACAGACGAGAAAAACACTTTTTTCCAGATAGCGTCCGACCATAAGACCTATTTGGATGCGTACTGACGAGATAAACACTTTATTTTCAAATAGCGCAAGACGCATGCGACATACTTGGATGCGTACAGACGAGAAAAACACTTTTTTCCAGATAGCGCAAGTCGCATGCGGCATAATGGATGCGTACAGACGAGAAAAAACATTTTTTTCCAGATAGCGTCCGACCATAAGACCTATTTGGATGCGTACTGACGAGATAAACACTTTATTTTCAAATAGCGCAAGACGCATGCGACATACTTGGATGCATACAGACGAGAAAAACACTTTTTTCCAGATAGCACAAGTCGCATTCGACATACTTGGATGCGTACTGACGAGATAAACACTTTATTTTCAAATAGCGCAAGACGCATGCGACATACTTGGATGCGTACAGACGAGAAAAAACCCTTTTTTCCAGATAGCGTCCGACCATAAAACTTATTTGGATGCGTACTGACGAGATAAACACTTTATTTTCAAATAGCGCAAGTCGCATGCGACATACTTGGATGCGTACAGACGAGAAAAACACTTTTTTTCCAGATAGCGTCCGACCATAAGACCTATTTGGATGCGTACTGACGAGATAAACACTTTATTTTCAAATAGCGCAAGACGCATGCGACATACTTGGATGCGTACAGACGAGAAAAACACTTTTTTCCAGATAGCGGTCGCATGCGGCATATTTGGATGCGTACAGACGAGAAAAACACTTTTTTTCCAATAGCGCGACCATAAGACATATTTGATGCGTACTGACGAGATAAACACTTTATTTTCAAATAGCGCAAGTCGCATGCGGCATCTTGGATGCGTACAGACGAGAAGAAACACTTTTTTTCCAGATAGCGCAAGACGCATTCGACATACTTGGATGCGTACAGACGAGAAAAAACACTTTTTTTCCAGATAGCGTTCGACCATAAGACCTATTTGGATGCGTACTGACGAGATAAACACTTTATTTTCAAATAGCGCAAGACGCATGCGACATACTTGGATGCGTACAGACGAGAAAAACACTTTATTTTCAAATAGCGCAAGACGCATGCGACATACTTGGATGCGTACAGACGAGAAAAACACTTTTTTTCCAGATAGCGTCCGACCATAAGACCTATTTGGATGCGTACTGACGAGATAAACACTTTATTTTCAAATAGCGCAAGACGCATGCGACATACTTGATGCGTACAGACGAGAAAAAACTTTTTTCCAGATAGCGTCCGACCATAAGACCTATTTGGATGCGTACTGACGAGATAAACACTTTATTTTCAAATAGCGCAAGACGCATGCGACATACTTGGATGCGTACAGACGAGAAAAACACTTTTTTTCCAGATAGCACAAGTCGCATATGACATACTTGGATGCGTACTGACGAGATAAACACTTTATTTTCAAATAGCGCAAGACGCATGCGACATACTTGGATGCGTACAGACGAGAAAAACACTTTTTCCAGATAGCACAAGACGCATGCGACATACTTGGATGCGTACAGACGAGAAAAACACTTTTTTCCAGATAGCGTTCGACCATAAGACCTATTTGGATGCGTACTGACGAGATAAACACTTTATTTTCAAATAGCGCAAGACGCATGCGACATACTTGGATGCGTACAGACGAGAAAACACTTTTTCCAAATAGCGTCGCCATAAGACCTATTTGGATGCGTACTGACGAGATAAACACTTTATTTTCAAATAGCGCAAGACGCATGCGACATACTTGGATGCGTACAGACGAGAAAAAACACTTTTTTTCCAGATAGCGTCCGACCATAAGACCTATTTGGATGCGTACTGACGAGATAAACACTTTATTTTCAAATAGCGCAAGACGCATGCGACATACTTGGATGCGTACAGACGAGAAAAACACTTTTTTCCAGATAGCGTCCGACCATAAGACCTATTTGGATGCGTACTGACGAGATAAACACTTTATTTTCAAATAACGCAAGACGCATGCGACATACTTGGATGCGTACAGACGAGAAAAACACTTTTTTTTCCAGATAGCACAAGTCGCATTCGACATACTTGGATGCGTACTGACGAGATAAACACTTTATTTTCAAATAGCGCAAGATGCATGCGACATACTTGGATGCGTACAGACGAGAAAAAACCCTTTTTTTCCAGATAGCGTCCGACCATAAGACCTATTTGGATGCGTACTGACAAGATAAACACTTTATTTTTATATAGCGCAAGACGCATGCGACATACTTGGATGCGTACAGACGAGAAAAACACTTTTTTTCCAGAAAGCCCAAGTCGCATTCGGCCCACTTGGATGCGTACTGACGAGAAAAACACTTTATTTTCAAATAGCGCAAGACGCATGCGACATACTTGGATGCGTACAGACGAGAAAAACACTTTTTTCCAGATAGCGTCCGACCATAAGACCTATTTGGATGCGTACTGACGAGATAAACACTTTATTTTCAAATAGCGCAAGACGCATGCGACATACTTGGATGCGTACAGACGAGAAAAACACTTTTTTCCAGAAAGCACAAGTCGCATTCGACATACTTGGATGCGTACTGACGAGATAAACACTTTATTTTCAAATAGCGCAAGACGCATGCGACATACTTGGATGCGTACAGAACGCGAAAAACAATTTTTTTCCAGATAGCGTCCGACCATAAGACCTATTTGGATGCGTACTGACAAGATAAACACTTTATTTTCAAATAGCGCAAGACGCATGCGACATACTTTGGATGCGTACAGACGAGAAAAACACTTTTTTTCCAGATAGCGTCCGACCATAAGACCTATTTGGATGCGTACTGACGAGATAAACACTTTATTTTCATATAGCGCAAGACGCATGCGACATACTTGGATGCGTACAGACGAGAAAAACACTTTTTTTCCAGAAAGCGTCCGACCATAAGACCTATTTGGATGCGTACTGACGAGATAAACACTTCATTTTCAAATAGCGCAAGACGCATACGACATACTTGGATGCGTACAGACGAGAAAAACACTTTATTTTCAAATAGCGCAAGACGCATGCGACATACTTGGATGCGTACAGACGAGAAAAACACTTTTTTTCCAGATAGCGTCCGACCATAAGACCTATTTGGATGCGTACTGACGAGATAAACACTTTATTTTCAAATAGCGCAAGACGCATGCGGCATACTGGATGCGTACAGACGAGAAAAACACTTTTTTCCAGATAGCGTCCGACCATAAGACCTATTTGGATGCGTACTGACGAGATAAACACTTTATTTTCAAATAGCGCAAGACGCATGCGACATACTTGGATGCGTACAGACGAGAAAAACACTTTTTTCCAGATAGCCAGTCGCATACGACCTTTGGATGCGTACTGACGAGATAAACACTTTATTTTCATATAGCGCAAGACGCATGCGACATACTTGGATGCGTACAGATGAGAAAAACACTTTTTTCCAGATAGCGCAAGACGCATTCGACATACTTGGATGCGTACAGACGAGAAAAAACACTTTTTTTCCAGATAGCGTCTGCCCATAAGACCTATTTGGATGCGTACTGACGAGATAAACACTTTATTTTCAAATAGCGCAAGACGCATGCGACATACTTGGATGCGTACAGACGAGAAAAAACACTTTATTTTCAAATAGCGCAAGACGCATGCGACATACTTGGATGCGTACAGACAGGAAAAACACTTTTTTCCAGATAGCGTCCGACCATAAGACCTATTTGGATGCGACTGACGAGATAAACACTTTATTTTCAAATAGCGCAAGACGCATGCGACATACTTGGATGCGTACAGACGAGAAAAAACATTTTTTTCCAGATAGCGTCCGACCATAAGACCTATTTGGATGCGTACTGACGAGATAAACACTTTATTTTCAAATAGCGCAAGACGCATGCGACATACTTGGATGCGTACAGACGAGAAAAACACTTTTTTTCCAGATAGCACAAGTCCGCATTCGACATACTTTGGATGCGTACTGACGAGATAAACACTTTATTTTCAAATAGCGCAAGATGCATGCGACATACTTGGATGCGTACAGACGAGAAAAACACTTTTTTTCCAGATAGCGTCCGACCATAAGACCTATTTGGATGCGTACTGACGAGATAAACACTTTATTTTCAAATAGCGCAAGACGCATGCGACATACTTGGATGCGTACAGACGAGAAAAACACTTTTTCCAGATGGGCCGACCATAAGACCTATTTGGATGCGTACTGACGAGATAAACACTTTATTTTCAAATAGCGCAAGCCATGCGACATACTTGGATGCGTACGCGAGAAAAACCTTTTTCCAATGCGCAAGTCGCATGCGACATACTTGGATGCGTACAGACGAGAAAAACACATTTTTTCCAGATAGCGTCCGACCATAAGACCTATTTGGATGCGTACTGACGAGATAAACACTTTATTTTCAAATAGCGCAAGACGCATGCGACATACGGTGCTCGACGAGAAAAACACTTTTTACGATAGCCCGATCGACATACTTGGATGCGTACAGACGAGAAAAACACTTTTTTCCAGATAGCGTCCGACCATAAGACCTATTTGGATGCGTACTGACAAGATAAACACTTTATTTTCATATAGCGCAAGACGCAGGACATACTTGGATGCGTACAGACGAGAAAACCACTTTTTTCCAGAAAGCGTCCGACCATAAGACCTATTTGGATGCGTACTGACGAGATAAACACTTTATTTTCAAATAGCGCAAGACGCATGCGACATACTTGGATGCGTACAGACGAGAAAAACACTTTTTTCCAGATAGCACAAGTCGCATACGACATACTTGGATGCGTACTGACGAGATAAACACTTTATTTTCAAATAGCGCAAGACGCATGCGACATACTTGGATGCGTACAGACGAGAAAAACCACTTTTTCCAGATAGCGTCGACCATAAGACCTATTTGGATGCGTACTGACGAGATAAACACTTTATTTTCAAATAGCGCAAGACGCATGCGACATACTTGGATGCGTACAGACGAGAAAAACACTTTTTTTCCAGATAGCGTCCGACCATAAGACCTATTTGGATGCGTACTGACGAGATAAACACTTTATTTTCAAATAGCGCAAGACGCATGCGACATACTTGGATGCGTACAGACGAGAAAAAACACTTTTTTTCCAGATAGCGTCCGACCATAAGACCTATTTGGATGCGTACTGACGAGATAAACACTTTATTTTCAAATAGCGCAAGACGCATGCGACATCTTGGATGCGTACAGACGAGAAAAACACTTTTTTTCCAGATAGCACAAGTCGCATTCGACATACTTGGATGCGTACTGACGAGATAAACACTTTATTTTCAAATAGCGCAAGACGCATGCGACATACTTGGATGCGTACAGACAGAGAAAAACACTTTTTCAGATAGCACAAGACATTCGACATACTTGGATGCGTACAGACAGAAAAAACACTTTTTTCCAGATAGCCCAAGCGCATAAGACATACTTGGATGCGTACTGACGAGATAAACACTTTATTTTCAAATAACGCAAGACGCATGCGACATACTTGGATGCGTACAGACGAGAAAAAACACTTTTTTCCAGATAGCACAAGTCCGCATTCGACATACTTGGATGCGTACTGACGAGATAAACACTTTATTTTCAAATAGCGCAAGACGCATGCGACATACTTGGATGCGTACAGACGAGAAAAAAACCCTTTTTCAGATAGCGTCCGACCATAAGACCTATTTGGATGTGCTGACAAGATAAACACTTTATTTTCATATAGCGCAAGACGCATGCGACATACTTGGATGCGTACAGACGAGAAAAACACTTTTTTTCCAGAAAGTACAAGTCGCATTCGGCATACTTGGATGCGTACAGACGAGAAAAACACTTTATTTTCAAATAGCGCAAGACGCATGCGACATACTTGGATGCGTACAGACGAGAAAAACACTTTTTCCAGATAGCGTCCGACCATAAGACCTATTTGGATGCGTACTGACGAGATAAACACTTTATTTTCAAATAGCGCAAGACGCATGCGACATACTTGGATGCGTACAGACGAGAAAAAACACTTTTACCAGAAAGCACAAGTCGCATTCGACATACTTGGATGCGTACTGACGAGATAAACACTTTATTTTCAAATAGCGCAAGATGCATGCGACATACTTGGATGCGTACAGACGAGAAAAACACTTTTTGTCCGAATCCTGACCATAAGACCTATTTGGATATTACTGACAAGATAAACACTTTATTTTCATATAGCGCAAGACGCATGCGACATACTTGGATGCGTACAGACGAGAAAAACACTTTTTTCCAGATAGCGTCCGACCATAAGACCTATTTGGATGCGTACTGACGAGATAAACACTTTATTTTCAAATAGCGCAAGACGCATGCGACATACTTGGATGCGTACAGACGGAAAAACACTTTTTTCCAGATAGCATCCGACCATAAGACCTATTTGGATGCGTACTGACAAGATAAACACTTTATTTTCATATAGCGCAAGACGCATGCGACATACTTGGATGCGTACAGATAAAAACACTTTTTCTCCAGAAAGCACAAGTCGCATTCGGCATTCTTGGATGCGTACTGACGAGAAAAACACTTTATTTTCAAATAGCGCAAGACGCTTGCGACATACTTGGATGCGTACAGACGAGAAAAACACTTTTTTCCAGATAGCGTCCGACCATAAGACCTATTTGGATGCGTACTGACGAGATAAACACTTTATTTTCATATAGCGCAAGACGCATGCGACATACTTGGATGCGTACAGACGAGAAAAACACCTTTTTCCAGATAGCGCAAGTCGCATGCGACATGCTGGATACTAACAGAGATAAACACTTTATTTTCAAATAGCGCAAGACGCATGCGACATACTTGGATGCGTACAGACGAGAAAACACTTTTTCCAGATAGCACAAGTCGCATTCGACATACTTGGATGCGTACTGACGAGATAAAGCACTTTATTTTCATATAGCGCAAGACGCATGCGACATACTTGGATGCGTACAGATGAGAAAAACACTTTTTCAGATAGCACAAGACGCATCGACATACTTGGATGCGTACAGACGAGGAAAAACACTTTTTTTCCAGATAGCCTTCGACCATTAGACCTATTTGGATGCGTACTGACGAGATAAACACTTTAATTTCAAATAGCGCAAGACGCATGCGACATACTTGGATGCGTACAGACGAGAAAAACACTTTTTTCCAGATAGCGTTCGACCA
This sequence comes from Camponotus fellah, assembly GCA_030586385.1. Lineage (NCBI taxonomy): Eukaryota > Metazoa > Arthropoda > Insecta > Hymenoptera > Formicidae > Camponotus > Camponotus fellah. The sequence continues at coordinate 16,752 of JAPIVC010000910.1, forward strand.
TAAGACCTATTTGGATGCGCACTGACGAGATAAACACTTTATTTTCAAATAGCGCAAGACGCATGCGACATACTTGGATGCGTACAGACGAGAAAAACACTTTTTCCAGATAGCGTCCGACCATAAGACCTATTTGGATGCGTACTGACGAGATAAACACTTTATTTTCATATAGCGCAAGACGCATGCGACATACTTGGATGCGTACAGACGAGGAAAAACACTTTTTCCAGATAGCCAAGTCGCATTCGACATACTTGGATGCGTACTGACGGGATAAACACTTTATTTTCAAATAGCGCAAGACGCATGCGACATACTTGGATGCGTACAGACGAGAAAAACACTTTTTTCCAGATAGCGTCCGACCATAAGACCTATTTGGATGCGTACTGACGAGATAAACACTTTATTTTCATATAGCGCAAGACGCATGCGACATACTTGGATGCGTACAGACGAGAAAATACACTTTTTTCCAGATAGCCAAGTCGCATTCGACATACTTGGATGTGCTGACGAGATAAACACTTTATTTTCAAATAGCGCAAGACGCATGCGACATACTTGGATGCGTACAGACGAGAAAAACACTTTTTCCAGATAGCGTCCGACCATAAGACCTATTTGGATGCGTACTGACAAGATAAACACTTTATTTTCATATAGCGCAAGACGCATGCGACATACTTGGATGCGTACAGACGAGAAAAAACACTTTTTTTCCAGATAGCACAAGTCGCATTCGGCATACTTGGATGCGTACAGACGAGAAAAACACTTTATTTTCAAATAGCGCAAGACGCATGCGACATACTTGGATGCGTACAGACGAGAAAAACACTTTTTTCCAGATAGCGTCCTGACCATAAGACATATTTGGATGCGTACTGACAAGATAAACACTTTATTTTCAAATAGCGCAAGACGCATTCGACATATTTGGATGCGTACAGACGAGAAAAAACACTTTTTTCCAGAAGCGTCCGACCATAAGACCTATTTGGATGCGTACTGACGAGATAAACACTTTATTTTCAAATAGCGCAAGACGCATGCGACATACTTGGATGCGTACAGACGAGAAAAACACGTTTTTCCAGATAGCCATGTCGCATACGACATACTTGGATGCGTACTGACGAGATAAACACTTTATTTTCAAATAGCGCAAGACGCATGCGACATACTTGGATGCGTACAGACGAGAAAAACACTTTTTCCAGATAGCGTCCGACCATAAGACCTATTTGGATGCGTACTGACGAGATAAACACTTTATTTTCAAATAGCGCAAGACGCATGCGACATACTTGGATGCGTACAGACGAGAAAAAACACTTTTTTTCCAATAGCGTCCGACCCAAGACCTATTTGGATGCGTACTGACGAGATAAACACTTTATTTTCAAATAGCGCAAGACGCATGCGACATACTGATGCGTACAGACGAGAAAAACACTTTTTCCAGATAGCGTCCGACCATAAGACCTATTTGGATGCGTACTGACGAGATAAACACTTTATTTTCAAATAGCGCAAGACGCATGCGACATACTTGGATGCGTACAGACGAGAAAAACACTTTTTTTCCAGATAGCGTCCGACCATAAGACCTATTTGGATGCGTACAGACGAGAAAAACACTTTTTCAGAAAGCGTTCGACCTTAAGACCTATTTGGATGCGTACTGACGAGATAAACACTTTATTTTCAAATAGCGCAAGACGCATGCGACATACTTGGATGCGTACAGACGAGAAAAACACTTTTTTCAGATAGCACAAGTCGCATACGACATACTTGGATGCGTACTGACGAGATAAACACTTTATTTTCAAATAGCGCAAGACGCATGCGACATACTTGGATGCGTACAGACGAGAAAAACACTTTTTTCCAGATAGCACAAGTCGCATTCGACATACTTGGATGCGTACTGACGAGATAAACACTTTATTTTCAAATAGCGCAAGACGCATGCGACATACTTGGATGCGTACAGACGAGAAAAACACTTTTTCCAGATGGCGTCCGACCATAAGACCTATTTGGATGCGTACTGACGAGATAAAGACTTTATTTTCAAATAGCGCAAGACGCATGCGACATACTTGGATGCGTACAGACGAAAAAAACACTTTTTCCAGAAAGCGTTCGACCATAAGACCTATTTGGATGCGTACTGACGAGATAAACACTTTATTTTCAAATAGCGCAAGACGCATGCGACATACTTGGATGCATACAGACGAGAAAAACACTTTTTTTCCAGATAGCGTCCGACCATAAGACCTATTTGGATGCGTACTGACGAGATAAACACTTTATTTTCAAATAGCGCAAGACGCATGCGACATACTTGGATGCGTACAGACGAGAAAAACAATTTTTCAGATAGCTCAAGTCGCATGCGGCATACATGGATGCGTACAGACGAGAAAAACACTTTTTCAGTTAGCGTCCGACCATAAGACGTATTTGGATGCGTACTGAGGAGATAAACACTTTATTTTCAAATAGCGCAAGTCGCATGCGACATACTTGGATGCATACAGACGAGAAAAACACTTTTTTCCAGATAGCACAAGTCGCATTCGACATACTTGAATGCGTACTGACGAGATAAACACTTTATTTTCAAATAGCGCAAGACGCATGCGACATACTTGGATGCGTACAGACGAGAAAAACCCTTTTTTTCCAGTTAGCGTCCGACCATAAAACTTATTTGGATGCGTACTGACGAGATAAACACTTTATTTTCAAATAGCGCAAGTCGCATGCGACATACTTGGATGCGTACAGACGAGAAAAACACTTTTTCCAGATAGCGTCCGACCATAAGACCTATTTGGATGCGTACTGACGAGATAAACACTTTATTTTCAAATAGCGCAAGACGCATGCGACATACTTGGATGCGTACAGGCGCGAAAAACAATTTTTTTCCAGATAGCGCAAGTCGCATGCGGCATATATGGATGCGTACAGACGAGAAAAACCTTTTTTTTCCAGATAGCGTCCGACCATAAGACCGTGTTTGGATGCGTACTGAGGAGATAAACACTTTTTCAGAAAGCGTTCGACCATAAGACCTATTTGGATGCGTACTGACGAGATAAACACTTTATTTTTCAAATAGCGCAAGACGCATGCGACATACTTGGATGCGTACAGACGAGAAAAACACTTTATTTTCAAATAGCGCAAGACGCATGCGACATACTTTGGATGCGTACAGACGAGAAAAACACTTTTTTTCCAGATAGCGTCCGACCATAAGACCTATTTGGATGCGTACTGACGAGATAAACACTTTATTTTCAAATAGCGCAAGACGCATGCGACATACTTGGATGCGTACAGACGGAAAAAAACACTTTTTTTCCAGATAGCGTCCGACCATAAGACCTATTTGGATGCGTACTAACGAGAAAAACTCTTTTTTCAAATAGCGCAAGACGCGTGCGACATACTTGGATGCGTACTGACGAGACAAACACTTTTTCCCAGATAGCACAAGTCGCATTCGACATACTTGGATGCGTACTGACGAGATAAACACTTTTATTTTCAAATAGCGCAAGACGCATGCGACATACTTGGATGCGTACAGACGAGAAAAACACTTTTTCCAGATAGCACAAGACGCATTCGACATACTTGGATGCGTACAGACGAGAAAAACACTTTTTTTCCAGAATAGCGTCCGACCATAAGACCTATTTGGATGCGTACTGACGAGATAAACACTTTATTTTCAAATAGCGCAAGACGCATGCGACATACTTGGATGCGTACAGACGAGAAAAAACACTTTTATTTTCAAATAGCGCAAGACGCATGCGACATACTTTGATGCGTACAGACGAGAAAAACACTTTTTTCCAGATAGCGTTCGACCATAAGACCTATTTGGATGCGTACTGACGAGATAAACACTTTATTTTCAAATAGCGCAAGACGCATGCGACATACTTTGGATGCGTACAGACGAGAAAAACACTTTTTTTCCAGATAGCGTCCGACCATAAGACCTATTTGGATGCGTACTGACGAGATAAACACTTTATTTTCAAATAGCGCAAGACGCATGCGACATACTTGGATGCGTACAGACGAGAAAAAACACTTTTTCCAGATAGCACAAGTCGCATACGACATACTTGGATGCGTACTGACGAGATAAAAACACTTTATTTTCAAATAGCGCAAGATGCCATGCGACATACTTGGATGCGTACAGACGAGAAAAAAACCACTTTTTCCAGATAGCGTCCGACCATAAGACCTATTTGGATGCGTACTGACGAGATAAACACTTTATTTTCAAATAGCGCAAGACGCATGCGACATACTTGGATGCGTACAGACGAGAAAAACACTTTTTTCCAGATAGCGTCCGACCATAAGACCTATTTGGATGCGTACTGACGAGATAAACACTTTATTTTCAAATAGCGCAAGACGCATGCGACATACTTGGATGCGTACAGACGAGAAAAACACTTTTTCCAGATAGCGTCCGACCATAAGACCTATTTGGATGCGTACTGACGAGATAAACACTTTATTTTCACATATAGCGCAAGACGCATGCGACATACTTGGATGCGTACAGACGAGAAAAACACTTTTTTCCAGATAGCACAAGCCGCATTCGACAAACTTGGATGCGTACTGACAGGATAAACACTTTATTTTCAAATAGCGCAAGACGCATGCGACATACTTGGATGCGTACAGACGAGAAAAACACTTTTTTTCCAGATAGCGTCCGACCATAAGACCTATTTGGATGCGTACTGACAAGATAAACACTTTATTTTCATATAGCGCAAGACGCATGCGACATACTTGGATGCGTACAGACGAGAAAAACACTTTTTCTCACAGAAAGCACAAGTCGCATTCGGCATACTTGGATGCGTACAGACGAGAAAAACACTTTATTTTCAAATAGCGCAAGAAGCATGCGACATACTTGGATGCCAGGCGAACAGCGAAAAACACTTTTTCAGATAGCGTCCGACCAAAGACGCATGCGACATACTTGGATGCGTACAGACGAGAAAAACACTTTTTTCCAGAAAGCGTCCGACCATAAGACCTATTTGGATGCGTACTGACGAGATAAACACTTTATTTTCAAATAGCGCAAGACGCATGCGACATACTTGGATGCGTACAGACGAGAAAAACACTTTTTTCAGATAGCAGTTCGACCATAAGACCTATTTGGATGCGTACTGACGAGGATAAACACTTTATTTTCAAATAGCGCAAGACGCATGCGACATACTTGGATGCGTACAGACGAGAAAAAACTACTTTTTCCAGATAGCGTCCGACCATAAGACCTATTTGGATGCGTACTGACGAGATAAACACTTTATTTTCATATAGCGCAAGACGCATGCGACATACTTGGATGCGTACAGACGAGAAAAACACTTTTTCCAGATAGCACAAGTCGCATTCGACATACTTGGATGCGTACTGACGAGATAACACTTTATTTTCAAATAGCGCAAGACGCATGCGACATACTTGGATGCGTACAGACGAGAAAAACACTTTTTTCCAGATGGCGTCCGACCATAAGACCTATTTGGATGCGTGCTGACGAGATAAACACTTTATTTTCAAATAGCGCAAGACGCATGCGACATACTTGGATGCGTACAGACGAGAAAAACACTTTTTCAAAGCGTTCGACCATAAGACCTATTTGGATGCGTACTGACGAGATAAACACTTTATTTTCAAATAGCGCAAGACGCATGCGACATACTTGGATGCGTACAGACGAGAAAAACACTTTTTCAGATAGCGTCCGACCATAAGACCTATTTGGATGCGTACTGACGAGATAAACACTTTATTTTCAATAGCGCAAGACGCATGCGACATACTTGGATGCGTACAGACGAAAAAAACATTTTTTTCCAGATAGCGCAGTCGCATGCGACATACTTGGATGCGTACAGACGAGAAAACACTTTTTTTCCAGATAGCGTCCGACCATAAGACATATTTGGATGCGTACTGACGAGATAAACACTTTATTTTCAAATAGCGCAAGTCGCATGCGACATACTTGGATGCGACAGAACGAGAAAAACACTTTTTCCAGATAGCACAAGTCGCATTCGACATACTTGGATGCGTACTGACGAGAAAAACACTTTATTTTCAAATAGCGCAAGACTCATGCGACATACTTGGATGCGTACAGACGAGAAAAACCCTTTTTTCCAGATAGCGTCCGACCATAAAACTTATTTGGATGCGTACTGACGAGATAAACACTTTTATTTTCAAATAGCGCAAGTCGCATGCGACATACTTGGATGCGTACAGACGAGAAAAACACTTTTTTCCAGATAGCGTCCGACCATAAGACCTATTTGGATGCGTACTGACGAGATAAACACTTTATTTTCAAATAGCGCAAGACGCATGCGACATACTTGGATGCGTACAGGCGCGGAAAAACAATTTTTCAGATAGCGCAAGTCGCATGCGGCATACTTGGATGCGTACAGACGAGAAAAACCTTTTTTCCAGTTAGCGTCCGACCATAAGACGTATTTGGATGCGTACTGAGGAGATAAACACTTTATTTTCAAATAGCGCAAGTCGCATGCGACATACTTGGATGCATACAGACGAGAAAAACACTTTTTTCCAGATAGCACAAGACGCATTCGACATACTTGGATGCGTACAGACAGGAAAAACACTTTTTTCCAGAAAGCGTTCGACCATAAGACCTATTTGGATGCGTACTGACGAGATAAACACTTTATTTTCAAATAGCGCAAGACGCATGCGACATACTTGGATGCGTACAGACGAGAAAAAAACCTTTATTTTCAAATAGCGCAAGACGCATGCGACATACTTGGATGCGTACAGACGAGGAAAAACACTTTTTTCAAGATAGCGTCCGACCATAAGACCTATTTGGATGCGTACTGACGAGATAGAAACTTTATTTTCAAAATAGCGCAAGACGCATGCGACATACTTGGATGCGTACAGACGAGAAAAACACTTTTTTTCCAGATAGCGTCCGACCATAAGACCTATTTGGATGCGTACTGACGAGAGAAAACACTTTATTTTCAAATAGCACAAGACGCATGCGACATACTTGGATGCGTACAGACGAGAAAAACACTTTTTCCCAGATAGCAGCACAAGTCGCATTCGACATACTTGGATGCGTACTGACGAGATAAACACTTTATTTTCATATAGCGCGAGACGCATGCGACATACTTGGATGCGTACAGATGAGAAAAACACTTTTTTCAGATAGCACAAGACGCATTCGACATACTTGGATGCGTACAGACGAGAAAAACACTTTTTTCCAGAAAGCGTTCGACCATAAGACCTATTTGGATGCGTACTGACGAGATAAACACTTTTATTTTCAAATAGCGCAAGACGCATGCGACATACTTGGATGCGTACAGACGAGAAAAACACTTTATTTTCAAATAGCGCAAGACGCATGCGACATACTTGGATGCGTACAGACGAGAAAAACACTTTTTTTCAGATAGCGTTCGACCATAAGACCTATTTGGATGCGTACTGACGAGATAAACAATTTATTTTCACATAGCGCAAGACGCATGCGACATACTTGGATGCGTACAGACGAGAAAAAACACTTTTTTTCCAGAAAGTGTTCGCCATAAGACCTATTTGGATGCGTACTGACGAGATAAACACTTTATTTTCAAATAGCGCAAGACGCATGCGACATACTTTGGATGCGTACAGACGAGAAAAAAACTATTTTTTCCAGATAGCACAAGTCGCATACGACATACTTGGATGCGTACTGACGAGATAAACACTTTATTTTCAAATAGCGCAAGATGCATGCGACATACTTGGATGCGTACAGACGAGAAAAACACTTTTTTCCCAAATAGCGTGCGACCATAAGAACTATTTGGATGCGTACTGACGAGATAAACACTTTATTTTCAAATAGCGCAAAACGCATGCGACATACTTTGTTGCGTACAGACGAGAAAAACACTTTTTTTCCCAGATAGCGTCCGACCATAAGACCTATTTGGATGCGTACTGACGAGATAAACACTTTATTTTCAAATAGCGCAAGACGCATGCGACATACTTGATGCGTACAGACGAGAAAAACACTTTTTTCCAGATAGCGTCCGACCATAAGACCTATTTGGATGCGTACTGACGAGATAAACACTTTATTTTCATATAACGCAAGACGCATGCGACATACTTGGATGCGTACAGACGAGAAAAACACTTTTTTCCAGATAGCACAAGCCGCATTCGACAAACTTGGATGCGTACTGACGAGATAAACACTTTATTTTCAAATAGCGCAAGATCCATACGACATACTTGGATGCGTACAGACGAGAAAAAAACCTTTTTTTCCAGATAGCGTCTGACCATAAGACCTATTTGGATGTGTACTGACAAGATAAACACTTTATTTTCATATAGCGCAAGACGCATGCGACATACTTGGATGCGTACAGATGAGAAAAAAACTTTTTCTCCAGAAAGTACAAGTCGCATTCGGCATACTTGGATGCGTACAGACGAGAAAAACACTTTATTTTCAAATAGCGCAAGACGCATGCGACATACTTGAATGCGTACAGACGAGAAAAACACTTTTTCCGGATAGCGTCCGACCATAAGACCTATTTGGATGCGTACTGACGAGATAAAGACTTTATTTTCATATAGCGCAAGACGCATGCGACATACTTGGATGCGTACAGACGAGAAAAACACTTTTTTCCAGAAAGCTCCAAGTCGCATTCGACATACTTGGATGCGTACTGACGAGATAAACACTTTATTTTCAAATAGCGCAAGACGCATGCGACATACTTGGATGCGTACAGACGAGAAAAACAATTTTTTCCAGATACCGTCGACCATAAGACCTATTTGGATGCGTACTGACGAGAAAAACACTTTATTTTCAAATAGCGCAAGACGCTTGCGACAACTTGGATGCGTACAGACGAGAAAAACACTTTTTCAGATAGCGTCCGACCATAAGACCTATTTGGATGCGTGCTGAAGAGATAAACACTTTATTTTCATATAGCGCAAGACGCATGCGACATACTTGGATGCGTACAGACGAGAAAAAACACTTTTTTTCAGAAAGCGTTCGACCATAAGACATATTTGGATGCGTACTGACGAGATAAACACTTTATTTTCAAATAGCGCAAGAGCATACGACATGCTTGGATGCGTACAGACGGAGAAAAACATTTTATTTTCAAATAGCGCAAGCCGCATGCGACATACTTTGATGCGTACAGACGAGAAAAACACTTTTTACCAGATAGCGTCCGACCATAAGACCTATTTGGATGCGCACTGACGAGATAGAAACTTTATTTTCAAAATAGCGCAAGACGCATGCGACATACTTGGATGCGTACAGACGAGAAAAACACTTTTTTTTCCAGATAGCGTCCGACCATAAGACCTATTTGGATGCGTACTAACGAGAAAAACTCTTTATTTTCAAATAGCGCAAGACGCATGCGACATACTTGGATGCGTACAGACGAGAAAAACACTTTTTTCCAGATAGCACAAGTCGCATTCGACATACTTGGATGCGTACTGACGAGATAAACACTTTATTTTCATATAGCGCAAGACGCATGCGACATACTTGGATGCGTACAGATGAGAAAAACACTTTTTTTCCAGATAGCACAAGACGCATTCGACATACTTGGATGCGTACAGACGAGAAAAACACTTTTTCCAGAAAGCGTTCGACCATAAGACCTATTTGGATGCGTACTGACGAGATAAACACTTTATTTTCAAATAGCGCAAGACGCATGCGACATACTTGGATGCGTACAGACGAGAAAAACATTTTATTTTCAAATAGCGCAAGACGCATGCGACATACTTTGATGCGTACAGACGAGAAAAAACACTTTTTCCAGATAGCGTCCGACCATAAGACCTATTTGGATGCGTACTGACGAGATAAACACTTTATTTTCAAATAGCGCAAGACGCATGCGACATACTTGGATGCGTACAGACGAGAAAAACACTTTTTCCAGATAGCGTCCGACCATAAGACCTATTTGGATGCGTACTGACGAGATAAACACTTTATTTTCATATAGCGCAAGACGCATGCGACATACTTGGATGCGTACAGACAGAAAAACACTTTTTTCCAGATAGCACAAGTCGCATTAGACATACTTGGATGCGTACTGACGAGATAAACACTTTATTTTCAAATAGCGCAAGACGCATGCGACATACTTGGATGCGTAAGGGAGAAAAACAATTTTTTCAGAAGCGCAAGCGCTGCGCTGGAGGACAGCGAAAAACCATTTTTCCAGATAGCGTCGACCATAAGACCTATTTGGATGCGTACAGACGAGAAAAACACTTTTTTCCAGATAGCGTCCGACCATAAGACCTATTTGGATGCGTACTGACGAGATAAACACTTTATTTTCAAATAGCGCAAGACGCATGCGACATACTTGGATGCGTACAGGCGAGAAAAACAATTTTTTTTCAGATAGCGCAAGTCGCATGCGGCATACATGGATGCGTACAGACGAGAAAAACCATTTTTTCCAGTTAGCGTCCGACCATAAGACCTATTTGGATGCGTACTGACGAGATAAACACTTTATTTTCAAATAGCGCAAGACGCATGCGACATACTTGGATGCGTACAGACGAGAAAAACACTTTTTCCAGATAGCCAAGTCGCATCGACAACTGGATGCGTACAGACAGGAAAAACATTTTTCAGATAGCGTCGACCATAAGACCTATTTGGATGCGTACTGACAAGATAAACACTTTATTTTCATATAGCGCAAGACGCATTGCGACATACTTGGATGCGTACAGACAGAAAAACACTTTTTCCAGAAAGTGTTCGACCTTAAGACCTATTTGGATGCGTACTGACGAGATAAACACTTTATTTTCAAATAGCGCAAGACGCATGCGACATACTTGGATGCGTACAGACGAGAAAAACACTTTTTTCCAGATAGCACAAGTCGCATACGACATACTTGGATGCGTACTGACGAGATAAACACTTTATTTTCAAATAGCGCAAGACGCATGCGACATACTTGGATGCGTACAGACGAGAAAAAACACTTTTTTCCCAAATAGCGTCCGACCATAAGACCTATTTGGATGCGTACTGACGAGATAAACACTTATTTTCAAATAGCGCAAGACGCATGCGACATACTTGGATGCGTACAGACGAGAAAAACACTTTTTTCCAGATAGCGTCCGACCATAAGACCTATTTGGATGCGTACTGACGAGATAAACACTTTATTTTCAAATAGCGCAAGACGCATGCGACATACTTGGATGCGTACAGACGAGAAAAACACTTTTTTCCAGATAGCGTCCGACCATAAGACCTATTTGGATGCGTACTGACGAGATAAACACTTTATTTTCATATAACGCAAGACGCATGCGACATACTTGGATGCGTACAGACGAGAAAAACACTTTTTTCCAGATAGCACAAGCCGCATTCGACAAACTTGGATGCGTACTGACGAGATAAACACTTTATTTTCAAATAGCGCAAGATGCATACGACATACTTGGATGCGTACAGACGAGAAAAACCCTTTTTTCCAGATAGCGTCCGACCATAAGACCTATTTGGATGTGTACTGACAAGATAAACACTTTATTTTCATATAGCGCAAGACGCATGCGACATACTTGGATGCGTACAGATGAGAAAAACACTTTTTCTCCAGAAAGAACAAGTCGCATTCGGCATACTTGGATGCGTACAGACGAGAAAAACACTTTATTTTCAAATAGCGCAAGACGCATGCGACATACTTGAATGCGTACAGACGAGAAAAACACTTTTTTCCGGATAGCGTCCGACCATAAGACCTATTTGGATGCGTACTGACGAGATAAAGACTTTATTTTCATATAGCGCAAGACGCATGCGACATACTTGGATGCGTACAGACGAGAAAAACACTTTTTTCCAGAAAGCACAAGTCGCATTCGACATACTTGGATGCGTACTGACGAGATAAACACTTTATTTTCAAATAGCGCAAGATGCATGCGACATACTTGGATGCGTACAGACAAGAAAAACAATTTTTTTCCAGATAGCGTCTGACCATAAGACCTATTTGGATATGTACTGACAAGATAAACACTTTATTTTCATATAGCGCAAGACCCATGCGACATACTTGGATGCGTACAGATGAGAAAAACACTTTTTCTCCAGAAAGCACAAGTCGCATTCGGCATATTTGGATGCGTACAGACGAGAAAAACACTTTATTTTCATATAGCGCAAGACGTTTGCGACATACTTGGATGCGTACAGACGAGAAAAACACTTTTTCAGATAGCGTCCGACCATAAGACCTATTTGGATGTGTGCTGACGAGATAAAGACTTTATTTTCATATAGCGCAAGACGCATGCGACATACTTGGATGCGTACAGACGAGAAAAACACTTTTTTCCAGAAAGCGTTCGACCATAAGACATATTTGGATGCGTACTGACGAGATAAACACTTTATTTTCAAATAGCGCAAGACGCATACGACATACTTGGATGCGTACAGACGAGGAAAAAACATTTTATTTTCAAATAGCGCAAGCCGCATGCGACATACTTTGATGCGTACAGACGAGAAAAACACTTTTTCCAGATAGCGTTCGACCATAAGATCTATTTGGATGCGCACTGACGAGATAAACACTTTATTTTCTCATAGCGCAAGACGCATGCGACATACTTGGATGCGTACAGACGAGAAAAACACTTTTTTTCCAGATAGCGTCCGACCATAAGACCTATTTGGATGCGTACTGACGAGATAAACAATTTATTTTCATATAGCGCAAGACGCATGTGACATACTTGGATGCGTACAGACGAGAAAAACACTTTTTTCCAGATAGCACAAGTCGCATTCGACATACTTGGATGCGTACTGACGAGATAAACACTTTATTTTCAAATAGCGCAAGATGCATGCGACATACTTGGATGCGTACAGACGAGAAAAACACTTTTTTTCCAGAAAGCGTCTGACTATAAGACCTATTTGATTGTGTACTGACAAGATAAACACTTTATTTTCAAATAGCGCAAGTCTCATGCGACATACTTGGATTCATACAGACGAGAAAAACACTTTTTTTCCAGATAGCGTCCGACCATAAGACGTATTTGGATGCGTACTGACGAGATAAACACTTTATTTTCATATAGCGCAAGACGCATGCGACATACTTGTATGCGTACAGACGAGAAAAAACACTTTTTTCCAAATAGCACAAGTCGCATTCGACATCCTTGGATTCGTACTGACGAGATAAACACTTTATTTTCAAATAGCGCGAGATGCATGCGACATACTTGGATGCGTACAGACGAGAAAAACACTTTTTTCAGAGAGGCGTCCGACCATAAGACCTATTTGGATGTGTGCTGACGAGATAAAGACTTTATTTTCATATAGCGCAAGACGCATGCGACATACTTGGATGCGTACAGACGAGAAAAACACTTTTTTCCAGAAAGCGTTCGACCATAAGACCTATTTGGATGCGTACTGACGAGATAAACACTTTATTTTCAAATAGCGCAAGACGCATGCGACATACTTGGATGCATACAGACGAGAAAAACACTTTTTTCCAGATAGCGTCCGACCATAAGACCTATTTGGATGCGTACTGACGAGATAAACACTTTATTTTCAAATAGCGCAAGACGCATGCGACATACTTGGATGCGTACAGACGAGAAAAAACAATTTTTTCCAGATAGCTCAAGTCGCATGCGGCATACATGGATGCGTACAGACGAGAAAAACCATTTTTTCCAGTTAGGGTCCGACCATAAGACGTATTTGGATGCGTACTGAGGAGATAAACACTTTATTTTCAAATAGCGCAAGTCGCATGCGACATACTTGGATGCATACAGACGAGAAAAACACTTTTTTCCCAGATAGCACAAGTCGCATTCGACATACTTGGATGCGTACTGACGAGATAAACACTTTATTTTCAAATAGCGCAAGATGCATGCGACATACTTGTATGCGTACAGACGAGAAAAAACAATTTTTTTTCCAGATACCGTCTGACCATAAGACCTATTTGGATATGTACTGACAAGATAAACACTTTATTTTCATATAGCGCAAGACCCATGCGACATACTTGGATGCGTACAGATGAGAAAAACACTTTTTTCTCCAGAAAGCACAAGTCGCATTCGGCATATTTGGATGCGTACAGACGAGAAAAACACTTTATTTTCATATAGCGCAAGACGTTTGCGACATACTTGGATGCGTACAGACGAGAAAAACACTTTTTTTCCAGATAGCGTCCGACCATAAGAC
>JAPIVC010000911.1:600000-789443 GCA_030586385.1 Camponotus fellah
CGACAGATTGGGTCTGGATGAATTTCTTGCTTTCACGCATCCCGAGAGTAGTCACAGAGCTCTTCTCCAAATGGTGGAGGACCTCTTTGAAAAATTCGGTAAATTTCGCCTCGGTTTGTAATAAATTCCCTATTACTGCTCCTTATTATTATAACTATTTTTATGAAGAAATATAATTTGTACATTAATATAATTTATATACCAAAAACTGTAGTCCTCATCTGAAAACAAGAAAGTTAAAAACGTAAAATAAAATATTATTTATTTATATGTTTAGATCGAGACGGTGATGAACAGTTAACAGAGGACGAGTTCTCAGATTTGCCATCGGAAGGAGTCGGCCTAGATTTACACGAAGATCGACAACAATCGATAGGAGGCAGCGAAGACAGGCGTAAGGAGTTTCGACATTTGATTGACAAGAATAAAAATGGGAAAGCCGATCGAACCGAGCTCTTGGTGAGTGTAGTAGAAAATATAAATAAATAAAGGACAGATTCCCCACTTCAGACAATTCGCCACTTCTGTAATAAAATAGCATTAAACAAAATATTACATTATTTTAAAGAAAAAAATGTTCAAAAAATTATAGAGCATCATTTTTGTAAAATGTTAATTTCAATGTTGAACATATTATAATTATACATCACGATTAAAAATATTTGATAAATAACAATGATATCATGTCTATTTCAACAAATCACTATAAATGTTTTTATTATTTATATGAGTGAAATATATAAATATATGAAAAAGATAAATAAGAAATATTTTAATTTTGTCCTTAAAATAAATTGAACATTTGTTTTCATAGATGTACATTGATCCACGAAACCCCAGACATGCCATTCAAGAGGCCCAGCATTTGATTACCTTGTCGGATATGAATTTAGACGGAAAGTTAGATCTTCCGGAGATTTTGAGCAAAATGGATTTATTTCTCGACAGTAAAATGGTAGATACGGAGAAAAGTTTCCACGATGAATTTCGACGATAGTTTTCACAGAATGAACATAATTATAAAATTGAAGAAGAACATTTGTTACAATCTCTTTATCGAAAGAAGATTTCTAGATAAATGGACGAATAATTTTTTATAACACCAGATAGATGCGACTAAAAACTTTGATATAGATATTTTTAAATATCTTAGAAAAGTTTTTCTCTTCGACATTTGCATATTGAACACAGACAATATAATTTTTCGATCCATGATCGACAATGGATTGGACCAATACAATTATCGATTCGTGCAGGGTATTCACTAGCGATTTCTAATAGATTTTTTTTAAGGACACTACTTGATTTAGTGCGCAAACGAAAATCATAGGCTTTTAGAACGCATCTGTGATAGTCTTTTGACGTAGAATATTGTTTAAGTAGACGCAATTATTATAATTATTAATAACTACTATAATAATAGATTGTAATACATTAATTGATTCAATCAGAAATAATAACTCAATTAGATCGTTTACAGGGTTAAAATTATATATATCGATAATTACTTGCCAATTGTAGGATCGGTTGTGAAACGGATGAGAGGTTGCAAATCCGTCCTTTCGTAGATTCTTAGGTTTCTTATATGTAATTTGCTCTTCAATTATTTAAGAGAGTTATTAGAGATTTTGTATTTGCAAAAAAAAATTTTCTCTTTCGAATTATTAATTTAAATAAATCGCACCAAAAATATTATATTAATACTATAATAATATATATTATTGTGCAATGTTATTGTGCAATACAATTATATTAGTTAATTTGTGATATTAATTGAGATAATTTAAATATATTAAAAAAAATATATATATTATATATATATTTATAAATATAAATATATATATATATATTTTATATATATATATTTATATTTTATATATACATATTAATATATATATATATATATATGTGTATAAATAAATAAATAAATATATATATATATATATATATATATGTTCTTATATATGTCATAATAATAATATAATATTGTAACATTAATATAATATTTTATATATATAATTTTGAAAGCATAAAGTTGCAGTTATTTTACAAGATAAAAAAAGAAAAATTGTTCGGCAGTATATTAAAAATATTTCAATTTTTAAAATGAAATCAATAACATGCTGTTATTTATCGTTTTGACAAGTGTTTTTGAAGAATCCAAATGCAATTTATTGTTCACAATGAAATATATAACGTTTCTGTGGTGAATAATGGCTTAATAGCGTTTTAAAATAAAATTACATATATTTTAAGAACACAGCCATCGACGTTCCTTTATAGAGAATTTTGTATATTAGCGCATTTTTCTATATTGTGATTTAATACAATAAAATCTGTTTGGTGATTAATCGACAATCGTTTTTACCCTCTTTTATTCCCATTTCGATAAGTTAGAATACAATGTATTTGTTAATGCATTTCTTAAAAATATTTTCAGTCATACATTCTGATATCGTTTGTAACTTTTATAAAAAATCTGTACAAAACAAATCTGTATAAACAATTATAAAACTTATAAGTTATAAAAAATAATACATAAAATTAATTATGCATATGCATTTTTATATGTCTAGTGATACATCATACAATCTTATATTATAAATTTTAAAAGATATATTTATAAACTTCTCTCTTTTACAAGATGATCTCTTTTGTAATAAAAGACTGTTGAAACCAAAATACTCTATAATGAGTATTTTATGTTGCGACATAAATTTTTTACCACGTTGAAAGTTTCATTACGATAATTTTCATTGTAATATGAAACTTTTATCAATATTTTATCATATATTTTATGATATAAATTCATTTAACGTCTATTCATTAAACATAGAATTTTTTACGTAATAAATATATATATATATAAATATATATATATACACATATATGCTTTAATAATTTCATATAGGGGGAGGAAAGATCATATAGAAGAAGTTTTAAATATCTTATACATAATAATAATAAATTTTTTATTATATATATATATATATATATATATATATATATACATATATATACATATATATATATATACATATATGTATAATATATAATATAGTATATATAAGTATTTATGTAGGGTAAAACGATGTTATATGCTCTGGTAGGAAAAATGCTCTACTCATTATTCAGACACAATGAGTTACTAATAAGTATTATTGAAATGGAAATCGATAGTTAATAATATACAAACAATCGGGAAACTGCACAAAATTGCTCTGTGAGTGCAATTTTATATAAAAGAAATTATTAAATCAATAATTTTTGAAGTAAAAGATTTTTTTAAGTAAAATTTATTAGTAAATTGTTTCATATTTTTCATTTCATAAAAGTAATTGTCACTATATTTATACATATCATTATATTTATACATGCTCTCACTGTATATCTGAAAATATAATCTATAAAATAAACGAGTGATAAATTGTATATAAATGTTTTTTCTGTTTGATATGTATGAAGATATATTTTTCTTTAAAAATGCAAAAATATACTCTATTGATCATAGGAATAATATGTCTCTCTAATATCTATATTTTCATTTCTTTTTGACAAACGATAAGCAAAACATATAAAAGAAAAACAAAAAAATGGAATGAAAAAACCATTACTAGAAATAGTAAAATCAAAATACTACAAATGGATATCAATAAAACACTCGAGAATACATATTTAAAATATTGATACATTTGAAAACAGTGAAAAAGAAATTTTCTCTAGAAAAATTTTCTGAATTTGGATTGAACATATACGGAAAAAATTAAAAATTGATGCAATTAATTGTAATACTAGTAAATCTTTATAAATTTTGACTATAATAAAATGTGTTTATTATAAGTATACTTTATATCGATTAAAATGTAAATGTGGGATATATTACACATTGTTTTACCCTATATATAATAACACATTTAATAAATTCTAAACTGTACAACGGAGAAGATTTAAGATTTTTAGATCACATATTTAATTTTTAATATCAAATGTGAAAATGGAAACAGCTTTTTCCATTTAATTTATCTTTGTATTTATTGATCATCAACAGTTAATAAAATTGAGATGTATATTATTTAATAAACAATCAATTCGTTCTACAATATTTTTGTATCATTTCAAACAACTTACAATATATATACGTGATCTTGATTGCAATTTGTTTATTTATTTGCTAAAAAATTTGTCTACAAAAAAATATAAAATTTTTTCCACAAAAATAATATTTTTCAACTGTAACTTTACGCTTTCAGCAACGCTATCGGCAAAATTTTACTAAAAGTATAATCTGAACTTGATATTTGTTTGTATAAAATATAACTAAGATTATTATAAACAAGACAGCATTTGCATTATACAAAATATGTGTATATTCCAAAATAAATTTTTAAAATCAATTTTATGATACAAGCTTTCTCGATTAATTTTAAATATATAAGCGAGAATTTTAAAAGTTACATTTCATACAACACTTTATTCGGAACTTTTAATTACGACCTTTGAATTTCATTTTCATTCAGTCGTTTACACATATACACATTTAAATATATAATCTACGTGCTAATTACAAATGTTAAAGGGTAAGCTTTTTGCTAGATAATGAATGGGCAATTTTAATCGGATAAAGTTAAGATATGTCAGCACTAAACATAGAGAAAATCTCTCACTATTAGCGAAATTTCCATGAGTTTTATAATCCTTGATAACCGATTTTTCTGTTCAAAAAACGAAAAACGTTTTTTTTTTTCTTCATCGAGAAGATATATTTTATATCATTTTTGATCTGAAAATAATTAAATCAAACATTTATATAAAATATGTTTGGTATACAAATTCAAAAAACTATTGATTTTCTCTCTTTTTGATGATAAATTATATAATTTAATTAAGCTTTGGAATCTGCGTTTCTTTATTCTGAAAAATGGGAAATTCCATTATTTATTATTGTTAAATAATTTGTTGTCAAGCTTTCTTTCCTACAAATAAATGTTTAAAAAAATAAATCATTGCGATGTGATGCGCATTGATCTGTGAAACTCCATTTTCTTCGACTGGAAATCCGAACGTAACATCAGCAGCTCCACAATTCAGGGAATTATTTTATTGCGAGGACGCTTAGGAATTCGCATAATTGCTAGATGATCGTCCTGAAACGTAGCATAACGATTCTATACAGAAATACTTAGATTATCCAACTAAAATAATTAAATAAATTTGCAGCGTGAATATAAATAATTTTAATTTTATTTAGTTTTATGTATTAAAAAGTTAATAGTTTTGTCGACTTTTAAAAAAAGTAAAGAATTAATGAATTCTCGAAAATAATTTTTAAAATCAATTAATCAATTAATTAATCAATAACACAAAATAATTTTACTAAAATTAATAATTCAGAAATAAATTTCATTATTTCGATCTCGATCGGACGTAAATAATTTTAATAAACTTAGTAACACAAAGTAATTTATTTAAATAATGTTTCAGATAAATTAGATTCTGTTACTTTGTGAAAAAGAATTAAGCGAAGGCAATAAAACTGAAGATAATCAAAAATGTCAGAAGTTTCTACCGGATGTAATCTCGAAAATTGTAATACATTTTCTCTTATTATTTTCTGCACCGGTGCATTATCGATTGCGAGATATAATTCGAAAGACAAATTTGTTATATGTGCGCTTGAATGAATTTGTTATATGTGCACTTGAATTTGTTATATGTGCTCTACTCGTCAGTTAGAAATCCTTTCATCTCTCACGCAAACCTAACATGGAATTAAGTAAATGATAATTTAAATCTTAGTTTTATCATCTTAAATTTCAGTTTTACTAAAAGATACTTATTGTGATTTATCGCGTTTTTTTATAATTAAAAATATTTAAATATTTAAATATAAGCGATACTTTTATATAAAATACAACTTTTTATGTATTTATTACATGCTTATATCACATATGCCTGCTCATAATACATTATTTTTGTTTTAAATTATATAAGCAATGTACAATTTCCAACAGTCCAATAGAAAAATTATTTGAAAATACAAAAAGGATAAGCATTCAGATATATTCCAATATGCGCATGCAGCTTGCAATTCTGAAATAATGTCGCAATGTTCTATTATATAAACAAGAAAATATAATGCAAAGAAGACATTAATTTCGATAAAATATAATTTCGATAAATATTCTGTTAATTATTTAAAATAGTGGTAAACATAATTCGACAAAGTTTTTATATAAACCGCAATTTACTTATCGATAACATTTATTCCGTGATATACATAAAAATCGAAGATATTAATATATAAAAAAATACACAAAAATAACTAAGACATTACTAGAATTATAAAATATTAGTATTACGTAGATAATGATAAAAATATCACACGAAGAAGATCAGTGAAAAGGTACAACGAAGTAGCCAAATGCGACAAAAATTAAATACCTCAAGAAAATGCGCATTCAATCTTCCCTTCTCTTTGTTCTTGTATTCTATAACACAATGTAGAACGATGTAAAATTGTCTTTAAGAATTGTGTTAAGAATGCAATTACATGTTTAAAGGCTTAAAAAGCGAAAAATTTAAATGATTGATTTATGACAATAAATAAATTTCTCTTATCATTATTATTACTCACTCGACAGATCGATCCGGTAGGATGTTCTCACCACGACAGCACAGTTTTACTAATCCGGTGGACTTCATCTCTTCTTCCTCTATCTCGTTCACTATGGTACATGTATGTTTCACGAATCAATCTTGACTCTTATGTTGTCTTTCGACTGTTCGATTAATGTATACAAATATTCGCGGAAAATACTAATAGAGTTAATCTTTGACAATAAAATTTCTTGACAATTAAATTTATATATCATTTATGCTTTTTGTTTTACACGCGAAGAAATTTGCAGTAAAAAATTAATCGCCAGTATGTGAATTTTGTACGTATTAATAATAACTTCACAAGAAAAGATTTTAATTTATGATGTGACAATATTACACATGACAATATGATACATTAGTTCATGATGTGACAATATTACACATGACAATATGACACATCATATTGATCGGATATTGATTGAGTTTGATATCTAGTCCATCAACTAAGCATTAATGTAAGAATGTAATATAATGTGAGAAGAAGCAATTTTCCAGAAATGAAGCAAAATTAGTTATAATGTTAACTGATGTTGCTTTGATCGAATTTCACAGAAAAATTAAACATGTATTAATAACTATTATTTGTAATAGTGTTTTTTAAAGAATTGTTAATTCTCTAAGAAAGAGAATAAAAATTCTTTTTCTAATAAAATTTCAAATATCGCTCATTTTTACGATAAGAATCGCAGTAATAACGTTGCCTTAGACTTGCAACTTAATAATAAATTAATGCCACTAATTGATCAATAATATACTCAAGAAATTTTTTTCGATAAATATGTATATCATCAATTCTTGTACGTGTGTATTGAATTTACAGATTATCAATTTGTAATGCTATTTGCCTGTAGACTGTAGTTACTTCATTAATCATTAATGAGATATAACCGTACATTTGCAATTGTTATTAGGTGTAATCATTACATATGCAATTGCATTACTGCATGATTGTTGCACTTTAACGTACACGGTAAAAAACATTTTGTATTTCTGTTGAAATTTTCTCGTGTAAAAATTTTTGTGTTAAATTTTTAACATACTCTTATGTTAATGTAACATATTATCGTTGTGTTATTTTGACATTTCTGCGTTGAGTTAATATTCACCGTTTCTAAGAGTTAAAGTAACACACTTAATATGTAAATGCACGAATTTTTGATGAAATAAGTTATATGTTAAAATGAACAGATAAGTTGTGTTATTTTTCTCTCTATAACAGTTTTCATATGTTAAATCGATATATCTCTTCTGTTATTTATCATAAAAATGTAAGAACATTTTCTTTTAAATAAATTTAACATTAAATATGTTAATTTAACATAAACTTTATTTCCAGATAAAATTTAAGTGTTACACTTTTGTGTTAATTTTTAAACATATTACTTGTGTTATTTATTTACATACTTGCCTTCTGTTAAATTAACATTAAAATTAGAGTGGATAAATTGGGACATGTGAAATATGTTAAATTTAACACAAAATTTTTTACTGTGTATGATGGTTTTCATTGATACAAATGCTGCTCTACTTTACGGAAAATTAATGAAAAGAGCAGGTACACGTTATAATATATGTACATTATAAAGATTTTTTGTTTTTCAATAATATCTCTTAAAATATTATTAAGGATTTAAGATATAATCTCTCTCTATCAGAATACATATATAAAATTAAATCTTGTAAGAACCATTATAATAGATAATAACTTTTCGTTAATCCGAAACGAATCGGTTTTACGTTTTCTCATGCACTATTTTTTTTTATTCTCCATAAACGACATTTTGATAGAAATATTTTATGGAGTAAAGTATATAGTGATATCAACTTTAAAAAAGCTCGACATGATTCTCGTTGAAGAGGAAACCATTTACTATGCAAATTTTTTTTTAGATATTTTATTGTATATTGTGTGTATATCAAAATATTCGTGCTAAAAATAGTATTATATTAATTTTTTCACACTTACCCATCGAAGTTATTTGAGGAGGCTGACAACTGTTAAAGGACGACTGTCTTTTATTCTGCATATCACCTCCTCTCGAGAAAAGATAAGTGGCAATAGTTTTATTCAAAACGAGTCTTACCTGGATAAAAAAATATAAATAAAAAATAAATAAATCTTAATAAAATCTAATAAAATAATTTTGTATAATACTTATATATATATATATATATATATATATATATATATTTTTTTTTTAGATTTTTACTATAAAAATTCAGATGTTTTTATAGGATGTCTTAGATTCAATTTTTTTATCAATTTTTCTGCTATTTTTCATTCATGAAAAATATAACTTATAATTATATTTGTTTCTAAGCATTTCCGAAAAATGATAGAACTTAAAAAAAATTAATGTGATGTTTTCAAATGCCGAATTTTTCGCTCACCTCGCCATTGAGGAAGCAGTAAAGGGTTGCAATGAAGAGACCCTGAAATGATTGCAAAAAATACGTAGAGTATGACCACACCGCGAATCTGTTTACATTATCCAATGGGGCATCAATCATAAAGAGAATATTAGTGATGCCTAATAATGGTAGAAGTACGACGGCTGCTTTTACGGCTTTCCTGTGAACAATGAAAGAATTTATGGCTTTCAGTATTAATAATGATTGTTTGTTGCATAGTAAAATGCAAACCAATAATAATAAACCACATAAATTTCTTCACGAATAAAGAATGAGCAATACATTGGATATGTTTAATTAAAATTTCTTCTATCAAATAGCAAACTCCCAACAAGCACTTTACGCGCGGGCGCATGTAAAAGTATATTGAAAAATCAATATTCTGGCAATTTCTTTCACGTTCTTTCTCTTTTGAATTTTATATTTGAATTTCTATTTGAGAAAAACGTGTAATATGCATTTTCAGTATTAACAAAAAAATACTTTGAGAGCATACGATGTAGACAGGTGTCGTATTTATGATGTAGAACGATCCTTATGATTTAAACTGACTTTTCAAATATGTAATATTCAAATATCTTTACTTTAATAGTATATTCAAATACTACAAATATTGAATATTATATTATCCTTCAAATACAAAAATGTCTGTATTTTAGTAATGGAATAATAAAGAAATAAGTAAATAATGTGAACAAAGTATTTAGTTTTTCTTAGATATTAAGATATTTATTTAATATTTCGAATAATGCAGTAATTAAACTCATATTATTAAAGCAAGATCAATTAATCAAGGACAATAATGCGAAAAATTAAAACTTTTAAGATTAAAAAGACTTTGTAAACTCGTCTTTATGATCCTCCAAAAATATTAAATTTTTACATATTTATTCACTTACAGAACTTGTTCAATTTCGCTTGTGTGACTTTGCCGCAACTTCACTACGAGCACTCTTATGATATTCAGCAAAAACAAGAAATTAAGCTAAAAGAAGACAGAAATAAATACAATATTATTTTAAATATTGCACATATTACAATTTTATTATTTTTCACATTAAGATTAACAAATGTAATTGATGTTGAAATAATTACTTATAAATCTATGTGTTTATATATACAGGGTGATGAAAAACTAAGTGCCATAAATTTGTATGAAAGAAGGGCCGAATGCAAGCATTTTAAGTATAGGAACCATGGGTCGGCGACGTTTCATTACGGCGTGATGGGCGTGTAATTGAATCGTCACAACGTATGCGATGCAAGCAACGCAGTTGGTCCCTCTCGTTTGTTTACCATTCGTTTGTTTACCTCTCAACGTGTTTGCAAGATCTTTCTGTCCCTCAAGTTATCAGTAATCACGGTGTCAGTCGAGCTGTGCTACTGACAGTGAGAAACGAGTAGCTGGAGTTTGTTTTCTTTAAAATATTAATTCTTTGTTTTCTTTGAATGATTAATCATGAAACCGCAACAATGAGTACACTTGGGAAGAACTCGCAGATATGCACCTTGCTAAAATCATTGCATCGCATACGTTGTGACGATTCAATTACACGCCCATCACGCCGTAATGAAACGTCGCCGACCCATGGTTCTTATACTTAAAATGCTTGTATTCGTCCCTTCTTTCATCATAAAAATTTATGGCACTTAGTTTTTCATCACCCTGTATATATACATATATATATATATATATATGCACATAGATGTACGTGAATGTGATATAACATCAAGTGAAAATTGTGGGTTTTAGTTTCTTTTTAAATTATTTTGTTAACATTTCACGTGAAATATTCATAAAAAGTTAAAAAATTAAAAATTAAAATATTTTAAAAGGTTAAAAAAAAGTGAAATATTCACCAATATAACCGCAAATCTGGGTCCTTCAAGGATCCAAAAATAAGATGACAAGTTATATCCTAACCAGCACCTGGAAAATCTAATATTTCGACATGTTACATTTTTGC
This sequence comes from Camponotus fellah, assembly GCA_030586385.1. Classification (NCBI taxonomy): domain Eukaryota; kingdom Metazoa; phylum Arthropoda; class Insecta; order Hymenoptera; family Formicidae; genus Camponotus; species Camponotus fellah. Next base: position 611,040 of record JAPIVC010000911.1, read on the forward strand.
CTATAGAATGTTCCATCACTATTGAATTAATTGTTACAAATATTAATCGTTGTTTTTTTAATTAAAATAGAATATATTTTTTTAGAATTATTTTAAATAAACATCAATAATTTTTAAGTAATCAACGATTAAAAATAAATTATTCGCAAAGCAATTCGGAATAATATATAGATAATAAAATCGTATTCTTTAAATCCATTTCTAAAGTTTTATTCAATTTTAATTTTAAGACTAATATTAATTTTAAGACTTTATAAACTAATTTTAAGATTTGTTATATAAAAGTAAAAAAATTTAAAAAAAAGTTTAGTACCATTTCTGTCAATATACATATATTATTCAATGATTAATCATAATTAATTCAATAGTGATGGCACATATTTGACCTTGCGTACTTTTAATAATCAAGTAATCAACACACTTTGATTTTGGATGATAATAAAATGCCATAATGATAACCCAAACCAAGGTCATCAGCACTGGACATCCCCATCCAATGAAGCGATATATTCGATAATAAGATGCCTCTTGGAAAATCGTCACTAAAATCGTAATGATCGATACACAATAACAATAATCAAATTTAAATTAAGTATAAGATTTTGTAAAAATATATATTATTTAATCAACAATTTTATTTTAATTGTTTTATTATTGTGAATATAAAATTTGTAAGAACTATAATAATTTCAACGTGTGTATTGTAGTTCCAGCAGTCTCATTTAATTTAAAGTTCTTTTTCCAAGCTATTTATATTTTTAAAGCTTTGAAGCATCATCCATAGAGAAAACGTAAATGCAGCTACTTACCAGTCACTATGTTGTGCAGAAACAGACCCTCTATGAACATCCACATAAACATCGCGGTTTTGACGTATTCCAGCAGCACGTAAGTGGCTTCGCATAGTACTGGCTGAGAAAGGAAATAAATAAATCTGCTTTTCACAAGAGAGCAAAGACTAAATCGCGCAATCTGTTCGTTTGTTATGAAAAGAAGCGACATCAAATACTCGATAGTATGCTTTGATCATCAAAACGATTTATCGTTTTGATGAAATTATATCTTCGATTCGCGCTTCGTAAAGAAAATTATTCCGTCGAAAGATATAATTATACGAAAATTGCTTTTCTATTATTTGTTGTTATTGGAAAATATTGAATAGTAAAAAACATATAAAAATATTTCATAATTTCAGATTCCTATAAAGAAAATGTTGCAAAAATAATAGTAAATTTCCTCCTTTCCTTTAAGAATTAATAGTGAAATAATCTCATCTTACGGTATTTCCTATTCCTCGTTGTACGCCTTGCGGTTTTCTTCGAAAGATCGCGAAATCTATGTATAGCATTAACCTGATTAGCACTTGCACAACCATGGCAACAAAGAGATTTTTGTGAATCCTGGTCCTTGTATTGCGTAATGACCTATGAAATGTCATCAACGTAAATAGCTTTGACTTATTCCTTTAATCAAACTTATGCAAATTAATATCCAGTCTTTGTGTCGAATGCACTTACGTAATTACATTTCATTGAATTAACTCTCCATATTTCATTTACCATAGCACACACACACACACACACACACACACACACACACATATATATATATATATATATATATATATATAAATGTATGAATATATATAAATATACAATTATATATGTGTCTAGATTATTTATTGGAATTAATTAATGTGATAAATGATAAATTATAAACATACACACATGCAAATATATTTATATATTTATATATTTTAGTTTGAATAAATTAAAAACCCAATATATTCTTTCAGAAAAATATTTACAATTATATTTTCCATATTTAAGAGGAGAGGAAAATTAGATGTGTATCAATAACGAGATGTATATTAATAATGAGATGTATATCAATAATGAGTGAGATTGGATATATATTTTGCACAAATTATTACTGCTTTTTCGAAGAAACGATTAAACTTTGTCATAAGTGAAAATTCGCTGATAAATTTTACTGTGTCAAAAATTAAATTAAGTTAAGTTAAGTTAATGTACTGGTATTTATCTTAGAGAAAGATCGTTAGACAAATGTGCGATAAAACGATTGCAACTTAACTCGAAATCTCATGAGCGAAAAATTGATTCTTTTTTTTTTTGAAAAAAACTCACCTAAATCGACAGAAAATCAGTAAGGATGCAAGCAAAGCCACCAGGGAAATACTAAGGCCAACAAACTCCAGGGTACGAGTCTTCTCGGCTATAGCCATTTTCATCTGAAAAAAAAAGCGAAATAAAGTTTATATATGTATTTGTATTTCGATATAAAGAAAAGTTTGTATTTCATCGATATACTGTGAAATTTCTCGCAGGAAATTCACTGAATTTTTTAATATAACGAGAGATTATCTCAGAGAGAGAGAAAGAAAGAAAAAGAGAGAGAGAAAGAGAGAGAGACTGCGCAAAAAGTAAGTCATCATATTTTCATACTCTAAATATTTAAAAATGGTTTTTATTTATTTAAGATGTTTGTGTTTAATCTATATTTTGCATCTATTTTATAGCGAACATTTTTCTTAACGTTAGATTCTTATATACTTTTTATTGATTGATTACATAATCAATGAATTTATTAATTGTAAGAGTTCTAACTAATTAAATACCAGATATATCTCTACGTGCAGTGCAATTATTTACAATTACATGATATTTAATTAGCTAATATAGATAATTAAATATCATATAATTATTTGTAACTAATCAAACATGAGATATTTATATTTAGAAAACAATTATTTATAATTACATAGATATTTATAATTACATAGATATTTATAATTATCTACATTTATAATGCATAAGTGTATGTTTGTAAAAGAAAATATTTTTGTACTTGAGAATCTATATCGTGTATGACTGTATCCAAGTTTGGCTTAATCACAGACGTTCGTATATTGTCTGTCAGTTATAATACCTGGATGATCCTTACCTCTCCCTCGAGATTATTGTTGAAGACTCTATAGTGAAGCCACAGCATTTCTGGCGTTAAGCAAGTGGTATAGTTCGCCCAACCAATGAATGAAGCCTCGTTTGTACTTGTGCCATTCTGCGACTCCCAACGTCCATTGTAACCGCATTTCTTCTCCACAGATTCTGAAAAGAGACAAGATACATATTAGAAGAATCGAGAACTAAATGTGTATCGCTTTATACCGCACTTTTGCTTCATCGACAAAGGAATTTTTTTATTCAGTTTTCTTTTCTATTATCTAATAATATTATCTAATATTAAATATATATATATTTTTTTTACATGATAAGGAATGTATATTATATCGTAAATGGTGCATTCAATAAGTATCTCGAGGGATGAAAGAGAGTGTAGAGGAGAATCTAGCGTAGCATGCTATCATCTTAAAGATTTCTTTTAAGCTCGGAAAATTGAAGGAACTGCAGTCTTTGGCACACCTATACCACCCAACATGTTGCATGTGAAACGACATAATGGAATAGTGTTATATCATACTGCTATAAGAGACAAATCGTCTTTTAAAATTCCGTCGAGTTGACTATATACGACATTTCACCAAATCGATAATTCGAATTTCATCCCCCGTTACACTCGAGCTTTCCCTTGTGAAATCTAAAATTTCACCTTGTACCTCTAAAATATCCGGAAGATTGTAATAAATTTCTTTCATCATACGTGATTTACTACAAGAATTTCCTGAAAAAAATCACATTTTAGAACTTTAAAAATATCAAATTATTTATAATTTTCTTTTATCGTTATTACTTATTAAATTCGGTTTTAGACGAAAAAGCAATCAGCGAAAGTTACATAGATATGCTTTATTCGCAATAAGAAAAGAAAACGATGCTAATACTGACTGATCTTATGATGCATTTATATATAGTCTACAAAACACCGCATAATGGCTCGAGGAACGCTTGACGAGAAAAATGTTTTACGTATTAAAGCCCCGAGACAAGATTCTCTTTGCAGTTCATTATTTTGCTCGATAGCATATCTTGAATTCAATCACGTACAATATTAAATATTTCGAATTAAAACGCTGTGAAATCTTCTTTTCTAACTATCTTTATAAATTTGTTTGCTTCCTCGCTAATAAATTTCAATAATAAATAATAATAATATTTCAAATATAATAATATTTATTGAAGTTTACAAGTCGCTGTTTATTCTACATATTTCTACCGAATAAATAAATAAATTGATAGATAATATATAAAATAAACGTTGCAGGAAAAAGTATTTCTGTTATAATTTCTTTTAAATATATCTAAATATATCTATCTTTTTTTTAAATCTATATATCATATTTTAAAACAATATAAATTCTTAAAAACTTTTAAAATTTGTCGCGCGATAAACAGCTTAACAAGAATATATTGTAGATCTGTGACATTTTTGAAATAAAGAGAATACATTATTTTTAAAAATTAATTTTACATGTACTAAAATAGATCGCAATTTTTATAATTCCATTTCAAATTAATAATCTTAAATTACAGCGAAATCTTAAACTTCTTACATTTATAATACTGTATTATGAATAGAGAAACCAGAACTGGCTAGTATAAAATATCGTATTGTTTTATGTTTCTTTCATATATATCTTATTTCCAATAAGCACAACCTGATTACAGTACAATAAAAATTGATTATATAAAGAAATTGATTATATAAAGAATACAAATATATAAATATAAAATATATATATATATATATATATACATATATATACATCTTATTTATAATTTTTAATGCAAAATATTGATGTGTTGAGTTTATAATAATTTAAATTTGTTAATAACTATTTCAAGATTATGGTTACAATCTATTTTAAGCACAAAAACGATACTCTATTTCATATACTGTAATTTCATATTAAAGAGGAAGTATTGTTGAGATTCATCTCACTCTCTTGGACTCTCTCACTCTCAAAGTTTTCAAATAATGCGCTTCTATTAAACTTGTAACAAAAGATGTTTGCGAAAAGTAATATAAATATTTAGTCTTTAAAATCTTAATATTGCAGATCTTAAAAAATTAACTAAATTTAGGAATTTCTTTCTAGGAAATTTATCTTTGGAATTTTTCATTTGACTTACCGAAGATTTATATATGATATTGGAACCTGATATTAAAAACTAATATTAATTCCTGATTAACAAAATATTTGAAAAAACATGTTAATTTTATCAGAAACAATTGAAATTTTATTTTTATCCCATATTTTAATTATTTAATTTATTGCATGTTTTTAAATAAATAGTTTTTAAAGAATGAGTAATTTAAAACAAAATTTCTTTTCAAATTAGCAATATTTTAAAAATATTATAATAATGATTCAATTTTTACATATACAACTTTTCATAAAAATAAAAGAATTAAACATATTAAAATAATACTAAAGCTATTATTGGGAAATAAATGCGTTGTAAATAACTATATATTTTAATAATTTTTATAAATAATTTCTAAAAAACAAGATACATGTATAAATAAAATATGTGTAAATAAAAAATTTAGTAATGCTTTTTAATTAATAATTATCAATAATTATTAAATAAATTTTTTTATAATTTCATTTTAATTACAAGATTAAGAATAAAAGTGGAGGAAATTTTAAGATACAAATAAAAATAATGATAGAGAAAGAGAGAGAAAGAGAGTGAGAGAGAGAGAGAGAGAGAGAGAATTTGTGCTAATTTCTTTTTTCTTCTGCAAATTGTTCTTATAATATTATATATTCAATTTTAAATCTTATATACTAATGTATACATAATGTATACATAATTACGAATTTTTATTCAGTTTCAGAGAAAATCATCTTTAACATAAGTACTCTACAAAATACATCTTGAAATTTCGATAAATAAGTGTGAATATTATAATTCATAATTGTTGTAATTGCTGTTGTAAATTTTTTAATAAATTAAAATATATATATATATATATATATATATATATATAATATAGAGAGAAGAAAAGAGGGAAAGAGAGATATCACGTAGAAAGAGAGATGTAATTGTAAGAGCCATTTTAAATGCATATATACTTACTAGTCGTATCGAATCCGTCCACAAAAGGACATCGTTGTTTCGCTGTGGTAGAAGCTTTTGTTGGCGGCCAACAGAGGAACGAATCCCATACCGAATTGCACCAGAATTCTGTAAAACAGAAAAGGAATAAAGAAATATGTGTGTTATCTCCTTCTTTCCTAACATTAAGATGAATCAATATTAAATTCATGTTAAATTTCTTTTATTTCGGGATATTATTATACATTCATTATCAGAAAATAAAATAATAATTTTTTCTTTAATATGATTCTTATATTATTTATTTAAATTTTAATTAAAAGTTAATTAATTAAATAAAAGTTAAATAGTAAGTTAATAGTAAGTTAAATAGTAAGTTAAATAGTAAGTTAATTAAAAATTAATCATTACAGAATGTAAAATTGTGTTTAAAAACTATGTGTTTAAAAATTGGTTAAATAAAAATTATTAAAATTATTAAAATTACATTATAATTTTTAAAAATTACTGCTCTGTAGTTGTTGTCAACATCTTGCATAATTTTTCTATTTCTAAAAAATATACATTTTGTAGGAAATTACTTTTTGTTTTTTTATAATTTAAATTTTATTACCTTGAATTTTCTATGGAAGAAAATTTGATATTGTAATTATTTTAGATCTGATAAAACTAAAATGATGATTTTGTTAGAAATATTTTTTCGTTTGTAAGAAAATAGATTTTGTTATAAGAACACAGATACTTTATGAAATTTTACTTTAAAAATAGAAGTATAAAAATTAAAGAAATCAACATTTGTTTTCTGACAAGAGGAAAAGAACAGTGTATAAATGGATTATGTTATTGTTACGAGAAAAATAATGCAATTTCAAGGATCATACCTCCATATGGTGCAACGAAATGTTTGTACTGAATATCACAGAATTCTCGGGTGTTGTTGCCGTAGGCATCGAAATCCATTTTTCTTCTAACAATTCATTTTCGCTCAGTATCTTATTCTTATTCCAGTATTTGTCATGTACTCAACAGAAACGTATAGTATTCTGTAAATAAATTCTTCCATCTCTGATTTCGTTTTTTTCACTTTATTTTTCTTATCGTTTCTTTCTAAATAAAAAAATAGATAAATATAAATTATAAAGTTATAAATTATAAATTATGTTTTAATATGACGTTTGATTTTCTCTTTTACTCAATAAAATCTTTTATTCAATAAAAAAATGTGTTTATTTTTTCTGGATTTATTCATCGTTTCACCTTTTTTCCACGTATTTATATTATCACATTTCTATACGACTCTGGTACATTAGTACATACATGTAAAAATTTAATTACATATATATTTAACAATTTTTTACAATTTTAAATTCATGTTTCATATTTTATTAATTTATTAAATACCAAAATACGTCCGTTAAAACGTCTGTTAAATTAGCAAATAATGTTTTATCCGGTCTTAATATATTTAAAATATTTAAATAAACACTATTCCAAAATATGATTTTTCTTTATAATAATTATTATTTTATAAAACTTATTTATTAAAATATATAATTATTATTTATAAAAATAATAAAGCTATCAATATATTATTTTAAGCTAAGTTTAAAAATATATAATAATTTATTCACATATTAAACACATATGAAACCTAGTTACGGTCCATGATAGCATATCAATATGCAATGGTCCTATTGAGCTTTCAAGTGAAAGAGGTCAAGCCGAGAATTAACACTTTCTCTGATAAAGTAGCTTAAAAGATTTGAATGCTGTCCCAAAAATCTGTCATGATTTTATTATTTGACGTCAGCAATTAAAAAAGTATCAGAAATAATATCTTACTAATCAGCACATAAAACTATTATGCATTCAAATTAAGTATTTTATTTATTCATTCATATTATACTTTATTTTAATCTTTGCACTATAATTTAATATGTATTTATCTATTTACAAAATTTAATATAATTGCGAATTTAATAATATTTAATTAATTGTAATTTATTTTTATCCTTTTTTATAACAATTTTTAATTGAATCCGCTTAATCTATTGCCATAAAAGCATCAAAGAGAATAAAAGAATAGCTGAAAAAATTAATTGAATTGAAGATATATACAGTGATGGGAAAAAGTTCCGGAACGGTTAAATAACTTTTGAATGATTCAAGATAAAGGGCTAAAATTTATATGAGTTCAATGGGACTATAATATCACTCGTTTAACGACAAAACCCCTCATCCAACCCCCAATGGGGAGCAGGGGGCGACGGGGGAGGGGAATTTTTGTAATGGCACGGGGGATCGAGTGACGGCTCATTTGAAAGGGTTTTTCAAGACGAATACAATGGATTTTGAAAAAGTTCGCTACGATTTTTTTTCGCGGACTTATGATGATTTAAAAGTAGTCGGTTGTGACAACTCACGAACGGACGGGATAAAAATTTCCATGGAATTTTTATCGATTCAAAATTGTCTCAGACGCGTGTGTGTGTGTGTGTGTGTGTGACTGTATGTGTGTCCTGCTCTCGGCGTCATCCAAGATCAACGACGTGGACGTAGCAGGAAAGTGATCCCTTCGGAGTATTGGTTTAACGAGTAATCCCCTAGTCTCTCACGTGCGTGTGTGTGTGTGTGTGCGTGCGTGCGTGCGTGTGTGCGTGTGTGTCACAGCAGAGACAGGGACACACACGTGCGCACGCGTCTGAGACAATTTTGAATCGATAAAAATTCCATGGAAATTTTTATCCCGTCCGTTCGTGGGTTGTCACAACCGATTACTTTTAAATCATCATAAGTCCGCGAAAAAAAATTGTAGCGAACTTTTCCAAAATTGTATTCGTCTTGAAAAACCCTTTCAAATGAGCCGTTACTCGACGCCTCGTGCCATTACAAAAATTCGCTCCCCCGTCGCTCCCTGCCCCCCCATTGGGGGTTGGATGAGGGGTTTTGTCGTTAAACGATCGATATTATAGTCTCATTGAACTCATATAAATTTTAGCCCTTTATCTTGAACCGTTCAAAAGTATTTAACTGTTCCGGAACTTTTTCCCATCATTGTATATATATATATATGCACACACATACAATATACATATGTGTATGTCAGGAATTTTTAATTAAATAATTAATCAGAATTATAGTTAACAAAGTGGTTTGACTTTAACCACATACATGTATTGTTTATGATTCTATTATCGCCATTATCTGTACAAAGTTGATAACGATAGATTGGGTAAAAACATGACTTTTAACAATCAAAAATTCTATAAATTAAATTTTTATTAAATTATTTAATAAACAAAAATAATTTAAAGCTACAAATTTTTTAATACTAAAGTATTTTTTTATTTATATTGAAATATATGTAATTGTCATGAGCGTAAAAGGAACATATTGATAATATCATTCGCGTGAAATTTAGTTGTAATTGGCTATGTTTCTTTGTTAGATGTTATCCGCATAATTAAATATAGCTTGAATAATAATAAGCGTACTAACTCCATAAAAGATGTAATGATAAATGCAAATGATGGATGCAAAATAATCGAGAATCGGGCGATATTGTTTTCATAAAAGATCTAAAGATAAAAAATATTGATTTTTGAAAATTTATTTATTGATATTGAAAATTTATGATATTGAAATTTATTTATTGATATTGAAAATTTATTTATACTTTTATACAAAATATTGATATAATTTATTTATACTTTCTATAAAATAATCATGAATTGTGAATTTCAATATTTTTAATATCTTTTTAATTAATCTATCTAAAATTACATATCTATTAAAGAGAAATCTATAATATTTTGGAAATTAAATAAAAAAAATCTTTTATAAAATAAAGAAATTATAAAGAAACATAATATACGTAATATAATTTATGAATAAATAAAATTTATTTAACACTTTATTTTGATTGTATATATAACTATTTATAGAAAAAGTTAGTTGTTAAATATAATCTATATATTTAATTTAATTAAATTTAATTTATATCATTATCTTATTTATTATTCTTAAAGTCAAACTCTATGTTAGCTAGCATCATGAAGATTTAAATAATGTATTAACGTGCTGAACAAGTTTAATTGTAAAATTAATGTAAAATTATTAGTATTATATATATATATATATTAATTTTCGGAACTTTATATTAATGCAATACACAAGAATTGCTCTGGGACTTTAAAGATAAATTATTCTCGAGAATCTCGAGAGAAATATACGAGTATTTAAACCATGATGATTAATAAACATGATTTCGTAATTAACGATGAATCATGGAGATTAAAATTTCTTCTAGAGAGATGGGTCCCTAATTTACTTTAGTTCGAATTTATATTCAAGATAAATGATTAAAACATGAGCCATAATCAAGACAATATTCACATTCACTATTGATACTATTAGATTAAATTGCATATAAGATTTTTCTGTCAAACGATAAATTCAAAGACTGTCTATGGACAATATTTTATACAGACAATGTTTTTGGCCACACTTACATATACGTCGTATATTTTTGTTTTAATTTTGAAATTGTAATTCTACAATAATTTTACTGCTGGTATGTTAAATTGAACTTGTAGTTTAATAAAAGAAAAAACTTTTTGTGAGAAGAAATTTTGTTTACGAATGTGTGCGATTTGACTTACACATTTTTAATATTTTTATTTATTTTTTAGTATTTTTATGTCGTGCGAAAAACAACAGTTATTGTTTGTGAAAAGATTTTAGTTTGTCTTTATGTTATATTTATATATATAACAATAAATATTTATTAATATTTTCTGTGTATGTGTTTGTGCACGTGCGCGCGTGTGCAATAAACTTCTTGTAATAATTTAAATTAAATTAATATATATAAATTTAAACATTAATTATAAAAAATTATTTAGGAAAATAAATAATAAGTGTAGGAAAATAAATAATAAAAAAGTAAGAGTTAATAATAATTAATTATAATGTTGTTATATCTTTTAACTTTCGAGCTTATTTGAAATAAAACGTTATGATATTTCATTAAAAGACATACATACACGATCGATAATATTAAGGTTAATTTGAGATTGATTTTGATTTTTTTAATATATATACATATCACATAAATCACACTTTTAATAAGCGATATAATTCAATATTATTTTATCATAATAATTTTATAGTAATATGCTGAATGAGATCTTACCAAGCTCTTTACTCTTTCTTCAGTAGTTTATGTTCGCATTAATCAGTCCCGATCTAACACAAACTGTTTTTTCTGTCTTCAAAACACTTCGACTGAAAACTATAAATTTCAAGATTTATATTGATATTATAATAAAAACTTTATATAATATATTTAAATCAACAAAAATGATTTTCAATAAAATATGATATATTTATTTTATTAATATTCTATATTTTTGTCTAATTTATTACTTTCTTTGATAAATAACGCGTTAAAAATTATGAAAAACGCGTTAAAGACTATTTAAAATAATAATTAAAATAATGTTTCATATAATTATAAAACAATTACTTTATCAAAGATATTTGTATTTTACGAACATACAACAATCTTAAATTTAAATATTATAAATGACATAGAAAAAAAAGAGAAATCATATAATTAACGTTGTGTTTTAATTGAAAATAAATAAATTTAAAACATATCAATTTCTATTACTAGATAATAACATTATTTATATAGAAAGAAATAAATTAGACTAAAGATTTAAGAAATATTGACTGTAATTTGCAATTAAATTTAAAGTGACAGATCGCTCAATATAAATTAAGAATACGTCATGTATATATTAATAAACTTTTTAGAAAAGAATTATTTCATAAACCCTCTCGGAAGACCGAAAGACATACGAACATCTCAGAGATCACGCGTCGACTGTTTCGCACTTGTGAATTTGTGAGTCGATCGCTCGAACCGCGGCGCAGCTTCCCCCATCATTGGTCCAAGTGTTAGCCAATCGCGTGTTACTATTCTTACCGCTGCCTTTCTTCAAGATTAAAAGTTTTCGATATTGAAAATATATACATAGCTTTTTTTATTTCTAAAAACTTGTATCATATTATTTATCAACAAAACACAAGTATACATTCGATAAGGATATCCTTTGATATCGAATATACATAGTATATGGAAAAATATACTTTATACCATGAGAAAACATTTCATGTTATGTTATGTGTTATTTCTTATTTCAATTGAGTTGAAAAAAAGAAATTGAAATAAATATGATTAAAAAATTAAAATATAAATTTTCAATTAATTCTTTTTGTTTTCTAGTCCCTAGCGAAAATGAATATTCGGAGCGTAAGCCGAATGTAAGGAAGTGTAATAGAAGCGTAAACGAAGCTCCTAAGAAGCGTAAATTGAAACGCCGAAGCGTAAATGAAGCGCTTTGTTTACGCTTCGACGTTTCAATTTACGCTTCTTAAGAGCTTCGTTTACGCTTCTATTATACTTCCTTACATTCGGCTTACGCTCCGAATATTCATTTTCGCTAGGGGTCTTATAGATAAAAGATAAAGAAGATAAATTGTTCATATTTATTTCTTAAATCAGTTACAAAAACATTATGTATCTTGTTTGATATTATTTTCATTAAACAATCGATATTTTTTCGAAAAGATTATCACCTTTTTCATGCAAGACTGCAACTTTATATCAATAAACGAATCCGATTAGTTAATTATTCATTGTTTGATGGACAAAAAAAGGAAATAATCTAGAATTTAAATATCATTTTCATTATCGGATCCTGGCATTTCTCTCAAATGTTCTCGGTTTGTCGACAGAATTGCATGGCACGAGTAAATATCTTGTACAAAAGCAACCTACGCTTAACGGAGATATATAGCTCCTGCTTCTTTCATTATTATATCACATTTACGAAACAAGAAATCCTACAAGACTATAATAGTATTCGTAATAACGATTCCATTGTAAGGACATGCGTGCGCGCGCGTATACATGTGCTCGCTTTAACGTGACACGTGCATAATGAAATATCGCCTTGGGCTAAGTTAGTTATTATACGAGAAAAGGAAGCGGTAAATACCGTATATCCTACAAATGAATATAATTAAATGATAAAGGGATATCATTTTAATGTATAATACATGTTAAACAGTTCACTGATAATGGCCCATACATATTGCAAAAGAAAAAAGTGCCATAACTGGTAATGGCTCATATATGTCCATGAATAATTTTGTCAATTTTCAACGGATTTGCATGAAACTTGATACACCCACATTTTTCGGATCGCTGATGACAAATTTAAGATCGAAATTTTAAAATTCAAAATGACGGATTTAATATGGTGAATTAATTTTATTATTCTGTTATTATATTTGTTATTCCATTAGAGAAGATTCAAATTCAATATGTTCAAGTTTGAATGTCTTGAATTAATCTGTTATCTAAAAAACGTGGTGTGATATATTTCCATAATGGAATATCAAAGTTAATCACTAAATACCACCATATTGGATCTACCAGTTGTGCAAATTTTGCAATTTTATCTATAGATTCATTATAAGAGACTCGAAAAATGCGAACATATCGAATTTGATCTTCTTCATAATGAAATAAAATTAGTCCACCACATTGGATTCGCCATTTTAAATTTTGAAATTTCGATCCTTGGTTCGTCACCAGCGACGCAAAAAATTCCGATAAAAAATATATAGATAAATTTTTACGTAAAATACGAATTTATTTGTTCTCACCAGTTTTGGCACAAAACGTTAATTTCGGGTGTACCAGTGAACTGGTTAATGTATACGTGAAATCACAGTAATAAATACATTTGCATATATATTAAAATTTTCTGAATAATGTTATTGTTTGTAAATTCAAATGAGCTATTTTCCACGAAACTACTGACTCGTGAAAGAGTATAAAAAAAATTTCCATATTTTCTTTGAACTGAGCTTTGAGCTAAGCACTTTGTAATAATACACAACAGGAACGAATTGGATTCAGGATATCCGTTAGTTGCACAAAACGGTAAATAGGAAATGTCACTGCCTTCATTTAACGCGCGTCGTACATGGAAATTGCACATTAGTAATAAACATCTGTAACGCGCAGAAATATACAAAAAAAAATATGTAAAATAAATTGAGAAAAATTTTAAAGAACAATAATTTTCATAGAGTACAGAAAGCGCAAATTTATTATCTTTTTTTCTTTAGTTTCACTTTTTACACATTAGGCTGTTATAGAATACTACCTTTACACCATTTCTATTTTGCTATCATTAAAAATAAGTAATATTTATGGCATTCTTACGACAGTCGAGAGAAAAATATGAAGCAAAGCTTGGTGTACCTGTTGATATCCCTGTCAACCCCATTAACTTTACGTAACGAAGGACGTGTTCAATCCCATATCTGTCGAATTCATTTCTCGGTGTTAATTAAATTCATATACAGAGAAAGCGACATTGATTACGCAACAATAAATCGTTAATTAATATTACGCAAGACACATTGTCATGTATAAACGATCGCAAATGGGGCGTCATTTACATAACGAGTAACAGGACGAGAGCACACGTTACAGCCACGTGCTCCCGCGTTACGATTTACACGGATAAGAATAACTGTCGCTTTCGCGCTCATCGGCCACGTGAACGTCTTCTTCTTCTTCTTTTTAATGGAAAATGATATAAATGTGGATTGTGTAAATAGGAACACCCAGCAAACTATCTTTGAATATAGCGCAACATTATAATATTTTATATCATATTTTATGTCGCACATTATTTATAGCTTTAGTATTCATTTTAGCTCTTTACATATAATACAATTTAAAAGGATGCAACTATGAGAATAAATTTGTTCTTTAAAGAGGAATAAATATGAGAAGAGAGAGAGAAAGAGAGAGGGGAGAGAGGGGAGAGAGCGTGAGAGAGGAGGAGGGAGGGAGCGAGGAGGGGGGAAGATGGGAAGGAACGAGAGGGAGGGGAGGGGGAGGGGGAGGGGAGGAGAGAGAGAGAGAGAGAGAGAGAGAGAGAGAGAGAGCCCTATAAGCAAACAATATTCCTAGGATATTGTATAAATATTATTAACTATTAATAATATTTATACAATATTTTAGGAATATTGTGTCTTATAGGGAGAGAGGAATTGGCACATTTTCAAAACCGATGAACGGATGCAAAAGTATGCAAAAAAAAGATTTATCGATCGTTCATTGGACTTTTTCAATTTGTAGTGAAGCATCAATGCGTGTTTTTATTTTCGAAGATATTTAAAGATACGACTTACCGCTGTTGAACTGCATCTCTTCACAAAATCTCCTAATAGCTCAGAAACGAGAATTTTTAAGCATACTAAAGTATATATTATTCACACTGTTGTGACAAGTAAATATATAACACCAATATTATACACTTTTTTATAAATACACTTTGATAAATAATGAATTCTCGTACGAATTAACAGCGTATTAATAAGATACATTATTTATCTCTTCGCAAAATGTATTCCCGCGCGCATTATTTACGCAATAGTGCTGCCTCTAGGAGAATTATTCAGTATTAAAGATGCTTAGGGCGTATTCACATCTTGACGGAAAAGCAAAGAGCCAATCAGAATTCGCGAACTTAAGAAAGGTTCATATGTTCGATATTTACTACACACATGATATGCAATAGGAAGATTTCTTTTTTTTCAGAGACAAAAGTGACCTCAGAGTCTTTACAAAATATATAATGTAATATTTAATTAATATAATAAATTAATATAATAAATGTGAATTATTTTCATAAGGCCATAGGGAAATTTAGCGAAGAATTGGAAAATTGAGAAAAGGGACTTTTAGATTTTCGAAGATGGTAACCCTGCGAGTACATGTGCGGAGTCTGCGTACATCGGAACGTGAAAACAGTACTGGTATTCGCAGCTTCTGTCAAAAACGCGATTGATAGACCACCAGCTGATGCTCCTGACAGAATCGGCCGGTGATATAGAAATATATTTTTCAATAGTTTATAGTTGATTGAGTTCCTTTTCCAATAGCTCGTCGAGAAACTGAGATTCTCGTGGGACATCGACGTCGCGAGACAACCAGTGTACACCGGATTTTCCTGGCTCTCTGAGTAAGTGGATCCATCATGTCAAGTTATACACCGCATTATTCCTAATCATTCCGCATGTATGAACGAGAGGCTTCTTTCTCTTTCGTATTCTGTATCGAATAGCTGCAAAAATTCAATTTGCAAACGCACTTCCGCTTTTCATTAACAGAATAATAATAGAGTTGACATAATACTAAGGTTGCATATAAATTAGTGTCATATTGCATGACTGACGCGCGAGTTATTTTCATTTTGCGATGCGCGATTCTACTCGCGATTTTCGGCAGAAATTTCACTGCCTGTTCGTCACAAAAACGACACGTTAAATCAGCTGATCGCAGTTACTTCAAAGAACACGGTCTTTAGTTTCTGTGATAAATAATAATTTACAAGCTGCAAAAATTATTTATTCCAAAAAAATTTCAGAGAAAAAAATCACTTTTATATTTATTATTTAATTTAGTAATTATATTAATCGTTTAATTTAGTTACATTATTTGCGAAATAAATGAATGGAAATCTAAAATATTTTATATGTATCTTTAATATAAAGAATTTTTTTAGTTAAGCCAAATCAATTTGTTAACATAATTTAATATGATTTATCTGTAATATATCCACTAAAGTAAAAATTCAAAGAAAAACTAAAGTAAAAATTCAAAGAAAATTTCATGAATCATAAGTGGGGATTTGTTGCAAATTAATATATTTATATATTTATTTTTATGATTAATCATATTTAATAAATAAATAAATATTTATATTAAATCATGTGAAAGCCACAATAATCAAAAAGCATACGCTGTGATATCACATCATTGCAAATAGATCATAGTTGAATGTATACAGTAATTATTTAAATAAATATAATTGCTTTCATAAAGATAATTTCAGCTTATTCTTAAATTTTTAATGCCGTTTTTTTAAATTGCGTTAACTTTATCTTTCAAATTATTTTGTGACAATTATTTCATAATATTCCAATTAATGTGCAATGATTTAAGTTAATATATTTATCATATCATTATTCATCATTTATTTATTTTGTATTATACAACAGGCTACTGGGACAGATAAGATAACAATTTGCTTTAATCTTGATAAAATATGAATTGAAATTGAATATAAATCCAATATATATATCGACGAGGTATCATCTGCGGGACGTTATGTAATAGATTGGGAGAAATAGATAGAGCAAAGTCAATTTGCACGATTCAGTCAAGAGATTGACGATCGATTTATTCGCTCGTATATGTGTATATGCAAAGATATATTCGAATGTATCTTCTATAAGACGAATTCTGTTCAACAAACATTACGTTGATTACGCTATTATAGAATGTCAATATTCATTGTAATGTAACAACTGAATCGTCGTTGAACACGCAATGGATCAATTGACATCACAGAAAATTTCCTCTCCTTAAAGAAAATGGTTTCCTAAGATATAAATTTCCTAAAATGATATGAGATAAGATGTAAGATTGAATAAACAGAGTTCTGGAATCACGTGTTAGACGCGTGGCAAAAATTTTGAAAGAGTTTTTCACCTTTCTCTTTACGCAATAAATGATCAGCTTTTATATTATTGCAAAGAACATTATGTTTTTTTCATTCTATCGTTCGATATATCTCTTTATCGATAAATTCTTTGATTAATTTGATGTTTGAAATTTTTCGACCAAAAATATCTGTAAAATTTATCATTTATCATATTAAAATCTTTAGTATCTTCATAGTAAAGAAATAAAAATTAAACGCGCGTTAATTTTTATTTATTATTATAAAATAAAACAAAACAGTTTGGTGGTTAGTCAGAAAAATGTAGATATAAATAATATATTGATCAAGAATATATACCATTACTATATGTGGTTCTCATGCCAAGATTACTCCAAAAAATATCTAATTTTTGTTACTGCGAGAAGAGATCTGTAAAAATGATTTCGAGAGAAATTTTACGTATAAAATATTTTTAAATTTTTACTCATATAATGTTAATTGAATTATGTACTTTTCTATCAATAAAAATTGATGATACAATGTATTGAACATGTCACATCAATTTTTTCCGAAAAATACAATTTCATTGACAAGATTGTGCGTCATAAGGTAATATTTTATAATATGAAACGACCTTCGAGATTTGGCACAATATTTTGTCTATCGTTTAGCGTGTTCTGGCAATATCACGGTTAGTAATTACAATTTAAACAGTACTGTACTAGCCAACCTCGATTAAGACGAACACATCTTTTTGAGAAAACATGAAATATTTTCTACAAATCTATAAAAAAAGTTTTCACGTACATTGACACCTGCGAAATAAAAATTATTCTTTTTATCCTATGAAATGCATATTATAAAATTTGAAACAGAAATGCATATTACTTAAATAATAATTAGATATAAATTAGATATAAATATAAATTAGAAATTTTAATTTTAATGCTTTTTTTCATGAATTTCATATTTTTATTTTTTTTCAACAGGTACGGGAATAATAATGGCACAGAATCCAACGAAATCCGCAGAACAATTCAAGTACGTGTATTCTTATATAAGATTTTCTTTAATCTGTAGAAAAATATCTTATATGTAAAGCAATTATATATGAAAAATATAGTTGAATATGTATCAGAATATGTTAAATTTTAGTGTGTCGTTTTATTTTATCTTATAAAATTATTAAAAATAATACCATAAACAATTACGAATTCTTGCTCTTCTTTTTTATAAACATAATAATTTAAATCTTAATAAAATAATCTTTTTAAACATAATAATTTAATGTAACAAAATATTCATGTAATAAGAATTTGATTTTATTTTTTAGACTTATACCAAAAATCATAAATGGTGGAATTGCCGGAATTATTGGAGTTTCTGTAGTGTTTCCGCTTGATTTGGTTAAAACGAGATTACAGAATCAAATCATCGGTCCACATGGCGAACGGATGTATAAATCAATGCAAGTATCTTTAGAAATTATTAGCTATTATATTATATTATATACATACATTATAAGTAAAAAAAATTGTATTAATTAATTATAAGGAAAAAAAATCGGCAATATTGATTTATATAATCTATGTTATTTACTTTATTGTGTATAATTGAAACTAAAAAAATTATCATAACTAAGTATAAATAATTATTTTTTAGGTTTGACTGTTTTAAAAAGACTTATAAAGCAGAAGGCTATTTTGGAATGTATAAAGGATCTGCTGTAAATATATTGTTGATTACACCCGAGAAAGCCATCAAACTTACTGCCAATGATACATTTAGACATTATCTTTCTCCCGGACCGGGGTATGTTGTATAATATTTTTTCACGATTTTTTAAATGTTATTAGAGAGGTATGAGCTTGCCCCTCTATGTATGCAACATTAACCAGAATGAAAACTAATTTACAAGAAGCTTGGCATGAGAAAGAACATTTTGTTCATATTTTAAAATAGTTATAAAGAGAAAGACAGTTTTCTTATTTATATATATTGAAAATATTTTTTTTAAATTTGTAATTATTTAATTATAAATTAAAAAGAAGATATTTCTCAAAATTTTATTATTTTAATATCTCAAAATTTAATTATTAATTCACATTGATTATGAATTAATATTCGTTAACGACATATTATTTCTCAAATTTTATATATTTTATTTTAGTATTTTTAATACTCTATATTTATTATTAATATCTTTTTATTCTTTAAATTCTCACTTTTCTTGTACGTTATTTGTCACTCATTTATTACACTTTTATCGTTATTTTGCTAAAATGCCTTAATGTTTTCGCCATTGTCTTTTCCCTTACAATGTATTTAATATTTTCGTGTTTTAAAGGAGGTTATTCAAAGTTTATATGACAAGTAGACCAACATAAAAGATA
This sequence comes from Camponotus fellah, assembly GCA_030586385.1. Taxonomy (NCBI): domain Eukaryota; kingdom Metazoa; phylum Arthropoda; class Insecta; order Hymenoptera; family Formicidae; genus Camponotus; species Camponotus fellah. Next base: position 631,080 of record JAPIVC010000911.1, read on the forward strand.
TTTTAAATGGTAATTTTCCTCTATTAAATTCAATAATATCAAATTTAAGTGGGTTTTTTCAATTATTTATTTGCAAAAATATATATGATGTCTCTTTCACTTTATGTGGTAAATATTTATGAAATCGTTATTTGTATTTAATTAATGTAAAGCAAATAAGCTTACATTTTTGCATCGAAACTGTTGTAAACTTCATAATTAACGTTTTTATTTATGTAATTAGATATTCCGAGTGCAACTTCTAACGAATAGTATATGTATATATACTATGTACGTGAAGCCGTAGCAAATATAAATTACGTCGATAGTAATCGCAGAGTGCAAGAGAAGTCGAAGACTATTAATCAAATTAAATGCATAAAGTACAGAAAGTAGAAAGAACATATATATGAAAACTATTAAATTAAAAATAAAATGTGAAGCATATTTTATTAATTATTCCTTTATCAAAAAAGAACAGATATATATATAATATAATAATGTATGATGATTTTTTTTACTTCTCAATGTGTTTTAAATTTTATTTCTCAAGAACATTATTGAAAGCATTACATTTCATTTAAATTGTTTAATAATTGTATAAATACAACAATTTAACCATAATATTTAAAAAAAATGTATATATGTAATTGAAAAGCCCCCTAAAATTATTAATATTACTGTATTATAGTTAAATTAGCAGAGCATCATATTTTTTTTAACATATTTTTATTATTCGAATAACTATTATTGATTTATTTCGATAACTGCTTACATTTAACATTGTGTTTTTTTTAAGTAAATCACATAAAAATATATGTTTATTTAATTTATCAAACAATTATATTAATAAAAAAGAAGTTTACTAGAGTTGTTTACAAGTCCAATGATATTTTACTTTCAAATTAAAACTTATTTGCTCTTCAGAATATGCAAATGCAGAATATGGTTTTCTTTTCAATTTTCCTTTATTTTTGAATTTATAAAAAATATTTTTCACATTTGTAAATTAAATTTTTATGCAAAATTAATTGCATATACTCTAAATTGATTTATTTCTTAATTTTCAGGAATATTTATATTAATTATATTTATTATTGTTTGTATTGTTTCCAAGAATATTACAATTTTTTAATTTTAAATTAATCAAAGTATGTATCTGGAAAAACTAAAAAAGCAAAGTTTTTGGGCTCTCGCGTTATTATGTCAGAATCTTATACCATCACAAAACATATTGAAATATATCATTCTATACTTCTAGACAACTGATGCTACGAGTTTGAATATAGCTATACCAGTTTGAAATGACCTGGCAAATGATGCGAGCAACCATAATTAGCTAACCAAGTCTCGAGTAATCGACGAAAGCAGGGTAATTTTTGCTTTTCTCTTTTCTTTATATAAAACTTTTTAGAGCAATTTAAGAATTGAAGATATTTTCTTAAATTTTTATAAATTTGATTAAATTTGATTAGATCTTAAGCTAAATAAAAATTTAACATTGTTAATTTTTTAATTTAGCTTAAAATTTTATAAATTACATTATAATTTACTTAATCATCATTTGTTTTCGATCTCTCTTTTAAAAATATTTTTATTTAAATATATATACTTATATATATGACAATAATTTAAATTATATGTAATTTGAATTCTAAGTAAAATGCAAATTATTAAGTTAACAGTTATCAGTTTATTTCATTTACACTTGTTGCTAATGTGTTTTTGATACTCTGCAATTTATCAGATGCTTGAGATGTAATATTGCTTGTCATGTAATCATGCCAATAATGTTGAATAATCTCCTTTATATTATAGAAGTGGCATAATTGATAATTATTTCCAAAAACTAAAGATTAATTTTGTACTAATGGAAAAAAATTATAAGGAAATTATATTTGAAAATTTTGAAAAATTTGAGAAATCAAAAATAAAAATTATTGTAACAAGTTGCTTCGTGTGAGAGCACTATTATTTTTTTCTATGTATCATCGCGTGTGTTGTATCATAGATGTAGATTACTATAATTTGCATTCCCGTAATTAAACTAACTTTGAAATATTTTTTCAAGTTAATATTCGCATACAGTAGCATTCGAATCATTATCTGAATTAATTATATCTTTTACATTGAGGCCATCGAAAATCTATTTTTAAATAATTGATTGTGCGAATTATATATTCATTTAATTGCTAATAAAATTGATTTAGTCAAGAACAATTTTCCAAAAATTTAATAATCTTTTCGCGATTTTTCGGAAAATTAATCGGTACATGCCAGTTCTACATAATCTCGTATACTGAGATTTTCCTCAATTCCCAGCACTCTGTTAATCTTTGTTGTCCAGACAAAAATTGCCCATAGAACGTGAAATGCTCGCCGGCGGTTTGGCGGGAGCATGCCAAATAATCGTTACCACCCCGATGGAACTACTCAAAATACAAATGCAAGACGCTGGCAGAGTCGCCATGGCAGCTAAAGAAGGTGATACATTTTAGAGGGTTTTGTTTCTCGCGAATACACGGTTTGTCGAATACAGCAAGAGATTATATATATATATCTAAAAATTCTTTCATTGTAATTATTTCATTATTATCTCTCTTGTTTTCTTGCTTTATATAAATCGAACAAGAATAATTTTTTAATACGTTTCTTAATCTCTTTCAAAATACCGATAAATATTGCCATGTCGACTGTACACTTTAGGATTGAAAATGGTTGAATGTGATATCTCAGCATAGATGCAACGCATGTTGTAAGACAGCTAGAAAATCAAATTAGAGATATAACTAATTTGATTTTCCGCAATTCATGTAAAAAGAAAATAATTGTAATAATAAATATAGAAAATAAAAAGATCTCACCGCAAAATTTCCTGGACATATGCGAGATCTTTAAAAATGTGTAAAATTGTATCCCCATTTCGAGATTATTATACTCTTATAGTGGAAATTGTATCGTCCTTTATTGTTGCAGCGGGTAAAGCAGTGCCAAAGGTATCTGCTTGGTCATTAACGGTAGATCTACTTAGGAAACGAGGTATACTTGGATTGTATCAGGGAACCGGGGCCACGGCACTCAGGGACGTTACGTTTTCCGTTATTTATTTCCCTTTATTTGCCAGGTTGAACGATCTCGGTCCGAAGCGAGAAGATGGTTCATGTAAGCGTGTTATCTTGTTAGATACACGATGAGCTCTAAATGAAAGTGAATTAATTGTAAGTGTAATTCTTCTTCTTAGCTGTATTCTGGTGTTCATTCCTTGCCGGATGTGCAGCCGGTTCAACAGCAGCATTAATGGTCAATCCATTTGACGTAATCAAAACTAGATTACAAGTTATTAAAAAAGCACCTGGTGATCCAACGTACAATGGAGTATTAGACTGTATAATGTGAGTATAATCGGAGTCATATATATCTTCAAGATTATATCACGGATCAATTCTATAAATTTCCATACGTTTAAATCTCGAATTATAACAAAGATAAAATATCTTGCAATAATTACGACTTTTGATTTGTAGCAAAACATTTACAAACGAGGGACCGACGGCGTTCTTCAAAGGTGGTGCTTGCCGAATGATCGTTATAGCACCGTTGTTTGGAATTGCGCAAACCGTTTATTATCTCGGCGTAGCCGAATGGCTACTGGGATTGAAATGAAATCGCCATATCTCGCCGACTCGTGCCGTTCAAATGTTCTGGAAAACTGACAATAATTGCTGTAGATGTAGTTGTATTTTGGCTTGAAGATATCCGTTCCGCTGCAAAAAGATATCATTGTTAAATGAAATCTCGCTTATATATAAAAGAAAGTAAGAGTGTGTATTAATTGACATAATTCTCGCAGGTCGCGAATTATAATGGATTCACAGTTGAGATATATAATCCAATGTTTCATGTCCCATAAAGTGCATTAAAATTATTAATCAGTTACAATGAAGTCGTGTGAAGAGTTGTGTATGTATGTTCATACATTTCACATTGTGTTCTTACAATGTAAAAATAATTGGAATTATAAGTTTCAATCATAGTACATGATATTCAATACTTGAGTCATTGCATTTTTCAATGTAATAATGACTTTTTATCTTCCTCGTGTTTTATAGAGCAATATTACAAAATCCTATATATAATTCAACAGGTGATATACCTACAATATACGTATACATTGGAATCTTCGTTGTCATATCCACGAGACTAGCCAATTATATAGTCAATTATATATGTACATTAAAGACTTTAAGCAGATTTATCGTGATATTTTTTTAAACAGTTTAATTTAGACTGAAATAATAGAATATTTTGTTGAAGCTCATATTCTTGTTACCTAATTTTCTTAATTTCTATCTTATTGTGTCTAAAAAGAAAGAATGTAATCTGTATGGCTATGTATAATATAACAAAAATATTACAGAATGTTTAAAGCAAAAATGTAATTGGTCTTTTTGCTTATTTTATTTCTTTTATATTTTTCATCCTTTCATATTTTCTTACCCCTTTTGTAGTATCACTTTACATTTCAATCACAGATTGCAATCTTTTTTGTGCATTCATTTCATCTGTGATTTGTGAAAAAAACTTATATAAATGAAGTACAAGATACAAATAAATTAATTAGTATAAACATTAAAGCTTTATTATTTAATGACATAGGAATTAAATTTTTTTTCATAATGATATAGAATTATTTATTCCTGTAAAAAAATCTTATACCAGGTTTTTACTCGAGTTTCAGATTTTGTTACTTTTAAACGGTCATATGGATATCGTCATATATACATTCGTCTTTGCACAAATGTATAAGAATTTATAGCCTTGCCGCAGGCGAAATATAAATCGTATCTCAATTACATTTAAATGTAATAGTTATAGCTGTTAATATAATCCAATTTTATTGCTAATTCTCTTAATACTTAATTATAACGTATATATACGTAATTTCGTTTAATATACCGGTTGTAACATATACCGTTGTACGTCGTTAACAGTAATATAATCTGTTTACGCATTAACTTGTGATACAAGATTGGTATATAATGGCAGAGACTTTACTTATATATTTAATAATTGTATATCTAATTATTAATAATATAGGCTTTTTATTATAAAAATTCAACTTAATTTTAATGATACCTAAAAAACTAAAAAGGCCATTTGGTTTATTAATAATATAATGACACGCATATGATTTATAATAAATAATTATGAGCATACCTGATTGAAAGAGAAGAATATTTTTTCCAAAAGTTCTCCAAAAGAATAATCATTTTTAAGTTTTCTCAGAGAGGTAATAAAATGTTTTTTCTTATATATTACGTAAAATTTATATAAAACAATTTTTTTACAATTTCTATTTATTTTTAGAGAAATAGTAAAAATTGAATTTGTGCACTTATTTTATTCATATCCCTCTTAATTGTGTAAAAAATCCTTCTCTTTCTTTCTTTCTGGTTTTTTAATTATGCTGTGTTGTTCATCTAGTTGTATAAATTATCTCTACATTTTTCTTATTTAGTAATAAAAAAGTAATATTCCATCAAAAAATTTGAAGCCGAGTACTTCTTATGTAAATAACAATAAGGAGTGTATCACATATATCAAAAATACATCAATATAAATGCATTGTCATATGACGAATCCAAAACATCTACAACTGGATGTTCAAAAAAACAAGACGATATCCTACCTTGTTAAATTATTGCAATAGCATTACGTTAATATTTCACATAATATGAATTTGTGTAAAATTGTGTAAAAATATTTTCTTGCCAATGTGATATCATATTTTTAATGTAAAAATGGTATTTTTAATGAAAAATATGTGACTATTGACTGTACAGATTTTATGCATATAAGCAACTGAATATTGTTATATTGTTATATTGTATTGCACTTATAAAAAATATTCGTTAAATTTTTATATTATTCTTATTTAAAATATATGCGTGATTTATGTTAGAAAGTTATTGAAAAATTTCTTACTACATATCAATAACGATAATCTATATCATTATTTTTGCTCTAATAAAAAATTCTATAAAATCTCATAATACAACTAAAATTTGTTTTTTGTATATGTAAAATATGTAACATTTTGTCATAAAGTTAAGAAATCTGTTGATGCTACTGACATCCTAAGATTCTTCCTAATTTTCCATAAATGGAAAAGTAGGTTTCTGAAAGGCACAATATATTCTTCAATATAATATCATAATCTTAATGTAACTTTGTTTTCGTTTATGTCTATGACATTGCACGATTTCTCTGCATTGTAATTTGTTAATTCATCCTAATATAACAAGTCTTGCATTGTGGTACACATTAACTGCAACATACAATAATATTCTTGTAAGCTTATATGTATTTGTCAAGGCCGAAAGAAGGATTTGTATGTTTGAAATATCGCATAAATATAAAGTAGAAATTTGTATACATTTTTTTTTGATAAACAAGAAAAATTTTGAACAATTTCTTTTATGTTAGTGAAAATTTATTTTATACTTTCAAAAATATTATTAGTGTCCAGGTGACAAAATGTGTGTGCATTTAAGAAATAAGATTAATTTTTCTAAATTCTTAAAACAGCAAGAATGTTAAATTATTGCTACATTTCGAAAAGATTATCGTTCGAGTTCTTTACTACTTACCTCATATTATAATGATGAACTGGCTTTCGATAAAGTTCGAAAGCGCTTCCTCTCTGTTCTCGGCTACCAGCCAGATCTAGACCGCTAGGCTCTCTGTTGTGTCCAGGGTTAGTAGACGGATAAACTGAGCCTGCGGGACCGTGAGAATTATTACCATGCATGTATCCATTATGATTTGTGCTGTTCCGATTATGCGTCAGTCCGAGACTGATCTGACCGGCGCTATTGCTGTGAGAATGCGCGGTAGTAACCGGCGGGCTGGAGTGAGAGTGCGCGTGGCTGTGACTGAGACTATGACTGTGCGTCGGTGTCGCGAGATGATTTAGATTGTGATGCGAATTCACGAGATTACCCTCATTATAACGGCCGGGCGGCGGAATGTTGTAGTAATATTGGCCACTGTTTCGCTGCACGTTACTTTCTACCTAAATAAAGATAAAGATTTGCATAATTAATACATACATATTGGAACGCGTGCGTACTTGGAGAGAAATAATTTTTGTAAAATTATTTATATTTATAAAATAATTACCCCATTATGTACATGCGATGTGGCAATGGAATAACTCTTCGAGTGTTGATAGGAATTATTCCCATCATTCCCATTGTTCTCCGTTTGTCCAAACGATGCTTGAGGTGGTCTGTAATTTTTTGGCTTCGGAGGTGGAATTGGTTTGTAAGTGCCTCCCGGTTTATTTTGCGACATTGGTATCGATTTGTAATCTGTAGATCGGCTATAATATATAAAAATAATAATAATGATAATTTTATGCTATATGTGAATGTTGATAAAAGAAAAATTTGAAAAAGATTGGAATTTTTAAAGTAAATTACACTATTAATTATACATAAAATTATTTTATAGAAGAAATAATGATTCAAAAAGAAACAAAAAAAATTTTGTAATATCGATTTTTTTAAAAAAGAATGTAAATAATACACAAATATATATATATATATATATATATATATATATATATATATATAGGATTTTCTATTTTAGCTTTGTATTCAACAATCTAAATATCAGTATTTTTTCACATATTTTCATATATTTGTTATTAGTTACATACCTATATTTAGCATAATCGGTTCGCGTTGGAGCATCATGCGTAGTAACAGGCTGAATCTGAGATCGAGTGAATCTATGCGGCGGATCGTGCGTTCTCACCGACATGTTGCTTTTGAGATCATCGGGTACATTCGGACCTAAACGACCTGTTGATGCGTTTAAATTCACCGCCCCGTAATTCGCATTTCCATTGGTATTGTTGTATGAATCATATGAGGACATGCTGTCGTAACTTCCCTATGTGTGTAAACATAAATGTATTTTAAAATTAATTTTAAATAGTTTTGTATCATTATTAACTAGAATATGCCTACATATCTGATTAAAAATATTAACGTGTATCTTTTTTCTTTAAAAAACTTATTTTTTTATACGCAGTTTTTAATCTACAATTTCTATTTTTAATAAATTTATTAAAATATGATTTAACAAAAAAAAAGGATTGACGCTTACCGCTTTCGGCTGCGCCCGTTCGAGAGATGATGTGGCGTTTGCTTTGTGAGGAGTCGCATTGATATAATTTCCCATATCCAACACCGAGTCAATTTTATTGACTCCTAGACGCTCCTGAGCAGATCGTCCTATCGTTCCCCGCGGCGCTTGATTAATCGGCTTTACGTTTCGATCAACTCGCGGCGGTAGATCCGGAGGGCTGTGATGAGGCGATCTAGGTTCGAAAGAACCACCCAGGTATTCCGGCGAACCGGATTGATTGCTCATTTGACCGGACAGGGAGAAACCGTACTTGCTATCTCCCATTCCACCTTGAGACCTTCTCTTTTGCTGTTCAAACGATTGCTATAAATAAACATAGCAATTAATTATATACAATAATTATCGCTTGCAAGAATAACTCTATATTAATTCACTAAATTTCAATCAATCTAGTAAAGTCTAATTTAGAAATTGAAAAATATAATACTTTAAGTTTATACGGAAACTTGTGCTTTACAGTTCTAACTTTGTAAAAAATTAAAACAAGAATTTATTCAACAAGACATAAAAATTCCTGTCTATGTAAATTAATTTCAAGTTGTATAAATTGTTTTCGTTTTGCGATTTTCTAAAAGCATATTACCTGATAATTTGTCGAGTACGGCGGTGGCGCAGTGGTGTCGTCTTGAGTAGCAATACTGGGGTCAGAACTGCTCTTTAATCGCGACGGTGGACCCAAAGTGCCAGGAATGACGGGTGCCGGACTCAATTCCAAATCGCTCTCCGGAGAGGAAGCGTAGGAGAGGCGAGAAGTCATCGGGAATAGGAAATCATCCGAGAGGGCTTCTTCCGGCTACGAGCGCAGACCACAGGAGACATAACATTATGCAAACGATACATAGTACGTGAATTAATCATAGCAAAATGTATTTGTGTTATTTGCATGTATGTGTATATATAACATAATATAAAATATGTTTACAATCAATAAAATGCAATGAATGAATTCCCATATAGCACAGAATATTGCAGTAATATTACAATATTGCTACAATATTGCAGCAATATTGCTGCGATATTGTAGCGATATTGTAATATTACTGTAATATTCTGTGCTGTGTGGGTTATTTTTATGAGAGTTTTATATTATATTAAAATTTAATAATTGAATACTTATAAAAAAGAATATTATAAATTAATATATGATTTAATATATGATTAATATATGATTGAAAAGGAAGCAAAATATATGAATAAGTATTAGTATCAGCATTCGTACATTTAAAGACGTACAAAATAAATATTGAAAATTAATGTCATGCAAAATTCATTCAAGCAATACTTTCGAAAATGGCGACATATTTTCAAAACCATTTATATAAACTGTGAAAAAAAATATTTTTTTAATTAGTTTACTCGAAAAAGTATTCCCAAATTTTAATTACAACAAAATGGAAAAAGAAAAAACGTTTTGAGTTTTTATATTTTTTTGCTAATATAATTGCAACATAATAGGATGAAAAAAAATATTTGAATTTTCTCTTTCCTTTTTTTTGCTATAATTAAATTGCAAAAATATTTTACACTTCTTGTATCAATGATTTAAACTGTAATTGAAGGTTTTGATAAATTATAATATTGAAAAAGGAAAGTAGAAAAATAAGTAATGCAAACTAAAGAAAAGCATATATCGAACATGCAATATTAACCCTTTAACTACTTATTTATCTGCAATTTGTATGCAATAGATGAATATACTTGTGCTCAACTTAATTTAATTCTTGTATATGGAATGTGTTATAAATCAATTAAATATAAAAAAATATATCAGAATCTAAATATTATCTAAAAATCAAATTTATATTCACAAACAAAATATTATAATAAAAAAATTTATATACGTGTGTGTAAATGATGTACATATATATATTTTATATGAACATATACCATTATCTTTATCATTATCTTATATAACACACATATATATATACATCTTTATATATGATGTAATCGTTAAACTATTTTGGACATATCTTTACGCGCAAAATTTGATAAAAAGCGCATTGACGTATATAATCACGTATATAATCTTTCAAATTCCATAGTTAAAGGGTTAAAAGCAAAAGTAATAATTTTATATATAGCCGAAAAATTGCTCACGGATGACATTTGAATTGAAAGGTGGAAGTGGCGGAAGTGTTCCCATAAAAGATGTCGGTAAAATTGGCGATTGATGCGACAAGAGCACGTCGTGATTTTTATTCTCGTCGTAATATACGTTATTGTTGGAAAATGGAGGTAGGGGAAGAGTGGGAGGTGGAGTATGAGCATGTGTAGGCGGATGCGACATGTCCCACACCGTGTATTGACTATATATGGACTATAACGAACAGAATCGCCGTACAATTTAGTGTATATACGAGCGACGAAGATAAATCGTGATAATCGTGAGAAAAGTGTGAAAATAGAAGAAAGAAAAGTATCATATATAGCCTTCCAACAGATATGTTTCTTTAGCTGGAGATTTTTTTTACGATTTTTTATATATTTAGAGAATAAAATAATATACGCGCATTCTGAGAAGGCACAAAATTCAGTATGTAAAATCGATTATTCTCTTACCTTGGTCTGACTCATCCATAGCAGGCCTTGCTGCTGGCGGTCGATGAGCTCTCTGAGCTTCCGGTACCAAGCTTCCGGCGTATTGAGAGTAATCACCGCGCTAAATACATGTCCCCAGATTTTATCGAGCTTTTGACATTGTTCTAGAAGCTTCTTACTGCTCTTGTGCGCTGATCTGTAATTATACGTCACATATATATATAATATAATGCATCGATAAAATTGCAGTATTATTTTACTATATCGTTATTACTTTGGTATGCCAGCTCTCATCTCCTTGATAACTTGCTTCGTCTCGGCCTTCAGGAAGATAACAATCGGATAAAACTGGGCATAATTTAAGCGATCCACGGCATTTGGAGTGATATCCAACAATGCATGTTTGCTCCTTTCCATTACCTCTCTGATAGCGCTTAAACGAATAATGCCGGATGTTTTAGTATTCTTTCCTGTACCATCTTCCATTTGGCTTTCCATTTCTACAATATTAAATATTTATTAGTAATTTGTTTCGAATTTTGTATAATGAATCAATAAAGATGTAAATAGTGAATAATAAATATATTTACTCACGTGGAGAAGTGAATTTATCAGGAAAATCCTTGAGAAGTTTTTCCCTAGCGAGATCGGCTACGGGCCCAAAGAGAACAACAGGTCTAATAAATCCGGGATGTCGTAGGATCACGCGTTCATAAGCTGGAAACTTGCTGACGCTATCGGAGAACACTACATCATCCCAATGATCCTAAGGTACATGTACAAAAAGTGAAAATTAATCAAGTGAGCAAATGTTTATAACATAATATCGAACACACATAATATTTAAAAAAAAATTTATTATTATATAAACTTTTTCGTAGTATTATATATAAACGAGAGAATTGCATACATACCCTTCCCAAAGACTTTGAACGTCTGTGGCTATTTCTTCTTCTTCTGAAAAAGCTACCTCTGCTTTCGCTAGCACTCATTTCTTTTTTCGTCGCGTTAAATTGCGCGGTTGCGAGCTCCTCAGCGCGAGCCTTGTTGGGTATAATGCCCTTCTGTACCTCCTGGTTATTTCGTCCAATTCGAAAAACCTGCCAAGATCCTACGACACCATTATGAAGGGTATCTACCACGTGAAAGACATCTCCGCTGCGAAAACTCATTTCACCTTTCTGTGGTTGTTCGTAATGAAAATGAGTCCTACGCAAAAATACACATCAACTGTCATCTTTCACGAACCAACAAAATTAACGCTAATTGAAATTAGTTATATAATATTCTTTGAATTATTAATATAACTAATATATATATATTAACATTCGAAAAATATATAGTATAATTTGTATAAGTGTTACTTACTTTATATGAAAGGAGTCTCCTCTGCCAGATGCAATAATCTGATCATATTCTTGACGACGATGTTGTACAATAAGATCGATTTGCTCTTGCAAGCTAAGAAGAAACAGCACAGCCTCTTCTCTCGTCACTCCTTTCATATCCATATCATTTATCTGTAGCAACAATTTTACATGTAATCACAAATGCAATATGTATCTGTAAAAATCTAATTCTATTTAGAATCTCTTGAATCTTAAAAACTATAATTTAAATGTACTCTTTGTATTTTACTCTAATAATATATATTTAAAATTAAGATTATTATTATTTTTCAACAAAATAAGATCTTTGAGATAAAAATATAAATTGTTAAAAACCTACTATTAATAATATTAATTTTGTTTATATTTGACATATTTTATCATTTCTAAATCGTCTCAACAGTACGAATTCTAAACACTGGCTGCTTATCTAAATGTAGAATAAATTTTGATGTATATTTAATATAAAATGAGCAACTAACTTTTAAAATTTTATCTCCTGGTTGAAGACCTTGAAGCGACGCAGGACTTCCCGCTTGAACTGCAGTTACAAAGACCCCAGTTTCATTGCCGCCACTTAATCGAACTCCTACAGATCCTTCCTTTTGAAAAGTAATAAATCGAGGATCCGGCCTATAAATATTAAATAAACATTTGAGATCAATATGAGATTGAATTAAAAACAATTTTTTAGAATTATACTGTATCAACTTACATGGGTTGCTTTGTTCGAGGTGAAACCGAATCTTCGTCGTACAGTTGTCTGCGTGTACTATAATAATCTATAAAAGGAAACAGTATGTTAATAAAATTTTAATGGAATTTAAAAATTTATAATTAAATTTATATTTCAAATTAATATTGAAAATTACGGATAACATTTTCAAGAAAATAATGAAATTCCCGATAAGGAAGAATTGAATTAAAATTAAATTGACAAAAAAATAATGAATCTAAAATATGAATCTAAAATATGTAAGTAAAACAAATATATTTTTATCATTTCATTTATTATTTAACTTTCATTACAGACTATAGTAATTAATCACAAATTTGTCTCGCGTAATACATACCTTCTGGTCTGGGCGGAGGTGGCCTGGGTGGATCCACAGTGGGCGTAGCTGGTAAATCCAGTTGGCTCAAAGATACGTCCATCAACGGTCCTCGCGAACGACCCCTCGGCACGAGATTACTCTTGTCATCCAAGGGTTGCCTCGTAGGTGGCGGAACATATAAGTTCTGACTACTGTAACTCGCACCCGATAGATATTCACCGCTATCTCCTTTACTTTGCTGCTGTACGTGGCAACACGAGCTGTCCCGTGTAATTACAATCGAAAGCCTGTCTTTGCACTGATCCATCAGCTTTCTAGCTTCCTTCAGACTCATATTATCGGCGGCGACGCTGCCTATTCGGGTTAACACGTCCCCAGTTTTCACTCCGATATTTTCTCGCGTAACCTCCTTTACGTACAATCGACATCCCAGCACTATGCCAAAGTCTAGAAATCAAAGTAATCATTATCGCATGTTTTATTTTATGGCAAAAATATAAACAAAGAGAGAAAGAAAATAGAAAATAAAAAATTATAAAAAGAAGAATTAAATTTTCTTTTAATAAAATTTTAAACTATTCGCTTCAAATTTTAATTATAATTTTAAATTTTAATTATAAGTTTAATTAATTTAATTATTAATTATTTAGTTATAGATTCTCTCTCTCTCTCTCTCTCTCTCTCTCTCTCTCTCTCTCTCTCTCTTTCTTTAAAATTAGATATCTCGACAGTCAATCAGACATTGTTTGAGTTTTTGGTCATCATGTAACTTATGCGGTGTTCTAATTATACGTACCATCCTTTTTATTGTTTCGCGTGAGCGTGAGTCGATGACTCTGAGGCGCAACGCTGCCTAAGCAACCGGGTGAATTTGAAGAAGATCTTCGTTTAACAACCAACAAAACGGTAGAACCGGAATCCCGCAGGACCCGCACGGCTGCCCCATAATCAGCGCCTTCCAATGATACCCCATTGGCGGAGATAATACGATCGTTAACTCTGCGTATAAATCGAGTAATAATTTTACTTATCATGTCAAATTAAAATAAGGAATCGAACTCAACAAGAAAAATAGAGATTATTATTAAAAAAATTAAATGCAAAAATTATGGATGTATTTTTTTATTTCTCTATATAAATACTTTGTCAAAAATTAAATATTGTAATATAATAAAAATAATATTTTTAAATATAAAAAAAGAAACATATGCGTATGTGTTCGTGCTTTTATTAAATATTAGACATTAAAAAAGAATTAATTTTACTTGTATGATAAACTTACTGCAATTTTCCTTCAGCTGGGCCGGCTTTGAGCACATCGGAAATCGCGATTGCTGGATCACCATTAGTAAAATGAGGATTATCGCGACCTCCTGACACAGCTATACCAAAGCCGTAACCGGGAACTCTAGTGACTGTAACATGATGAATCTCCCATCCTCTGTCTCCAGTCTAAAATTCAAGATAAGAAATTATGATAATTTTCAAAAATGCAAAAATTCCGTCAATAATCACAAACAAATCATATCATTATATAATTTATTATAATAGAATTTTTTATCATGATTTTCTTTATACAGAGATTATTTCTATTTTTTTTATATATATATATATATATATATATATATATATATATATATATAACATTGAATATTATGAATGCAATTATTCCACTTTTATTATCATCATGAAAATATATTATAATAATTTAAGAAACGAATGGATTAAAACATGAATTAATTATTTAATGTTTTAATCCATTCACAAACTAATCAAATATATTTCTTCAATTAATTCTTGTATGTGCGTTTATATTTCTCATATATTTTATTGTCGTAGATGATAAATTACGATAAGATAGAAATATTTTCTAAAGGAATCGATAATATATTACAATATTTGATCACTTTCTTTGTCATAATATCATTGCAATTTTATTTGCGCAAATGATATACAATTGTCACATGCGCGTATTATCATTGATTCATTACAAGGATATCATGTCGAGAAACATCATTTTACATCATCTTCTTACATCATCCTTCAACGATGCCAAGTGCAAATATATAAGCACAGTTATCTCTATTCTATATTTAAATAAGATAATATTATGCAAATACAAAGAAGAGAGCGCACATTCATGTCTAGTGACAAGCATATATCCTGCGCAAAAAAATGAAATGAAAAAAAATGATCTAGTTGAAATAGTACATCTTAAAAATATATTGTTATCATAAAAATAATAATAGTTCCTATGCTGAAATTTTCTTCAGTTTTTTGCTCGATAAGAAAAGAATATTAAACGGAGAGTTTTATGTTTTTTTCTCTCAGCTATATTATTAATAAAACCATTAACTTAATTAATTATTGAAATAAGAGTAAAATTAAATGTAAAATTTAATATCATATGCATCGATAAAAATATATTAACAGATTTAATTCGCATGTACGGACGGATAATGACACAACGCTTAACCGGCAATTAAAAGACGGTATCGCTTAATTAAAACTCATAATTCATTTCCTACGCACGTGGAAGTGTAATACAATGAAGTAATTATACTTCGCATTCCACGGAGAGCGTATATTCCCCAATTCTCCCGTGACGTGTTTTCATCAAAATATACACCAATTGAATTAATGATAATCATCACGGGTACTCGCTCGTCCGCCATGATAATTGAATTTCGGTGAAGCGGGAATAATGAACTGAGAGCGTGCGTTTCGTTGTTAAAAGCGCGCGAATTCCATACAATTTGCCGTGGTAAATTTAGCCGGATGGGCTTATGAGTCTCAGCACGTGTGTTACGAAATCTCCTCTTCTATGTGAGAAAATGCCGATAGACTCGGATAGACAGATGATCCACTACCAAATTGCGGAATTATCGTCTTACTAATAACAAATCTATTTCTGATCCTTATATCATTCGATCAGATATCCCATGCATTCTTACTCGAGTAGATGATAAGAAGAAATAGCAACAGTGCTGGATTTCAACAAACCCTTCTCTCCCCTTCTTCTTCTTTCCGTTACATCTATGATATAGTCATATTATAATGATAGAAATAAACGCAACACGCGATAAATCATTGATTAATATAGATGTCTCGATGTCTAAATTCTTTATACTATATCTTAATAAAGAGATCAAACGAAAAGATAAGGAATTTTATTAATGTAACGACATGGATTTGGCGTACTTTTAAGTACTTTGGGAAACAAGAAACTCGCATTAAGATTCATTTAAATTACTCGAGCGATAATTTTCGAGTATTTACATCAGCCCTGATATCAAGCCCAAGTATCTCGGGATGCGCTACCTGAGCGTCGAGCCCGCCGGTGGAGTTGTGCACGGTGCCGTGGGTCGACGAGATGGAGTTTGGCGGGGATCCAGAGTTTCCCACGTGACAGCTGCCGCTGCCGCCGCCGCTGCCACCGCCGCTGCCTCCGCTGCCGCTTCCGCCGCCGACCCCGACGACATTGTTATCGCTCCTGTCCATCCTGCTTGCCGTAGAGAGAATGACGTCTCTTCCCTTATCCTCTTGTGCGTTCAAGAGGACGATTCTCTCACGGGCCGCTCCCTCGCCACGCACTTCCGCCGATCCGTGATCTGAGATTCCGCATCCCTTCCCCTTCGGACAACCCCCGCCTTCTCAGGTGAATCACGCGGAATCGCGTCGTGCCGGATCGTCGACGTGTCGCAAGCAACTCGGCAAATGCATCATGCAAACCGTATACGTGGTGAACGCGCGATCAATGGATCGCCGCGTCTCTTGCGTAAAGATGAGATTGCTCGTTCAAAGCGAGAGACCGTTGACCGATGTTAACACGTGACAAAAGATGTCGTCCTCCTTTTGTTAAGCTGCTGGAGAAAACGGAATTGCGCATCTATTGTTCGAAAGGCGTCGCTGTCATCCTTTTCGACGCCGACGTTTTCCCGTTAAAGAGGAAATATAATTGACGTTTGATGTTCGAGTAGTAGTGCCTCTTAATGCTCTTTGTGTGAAAGTTTCTTGAAGATTGTCGCTCTAGAATTTGCAGAGATTGATTTATTTATCGCCTTTCTCTGGTTTTTGTTCGATAGATATCTCCATATAATACTGATAATCAACCACCTAGATAAATTTTAATACTTTTTAAATTTCACTTTTGATTCAAACTTTAAGTTTCTCTCTCTTGTCTTAACGCGAATGTATGACATCTAAAGGGAGAATCCTGGAATTAGACACAATTCGTAAAATTCACAGAATAAATAAGGGGGTTTCTTATTCCTATGTGTGGGCTAAATAATCTTGAACCGTTTCTAGAAAAAAAGAAATAACACTTTTAACACGCGAGAACTTTTGATATAAAACGTTAATTTAAGAGAATTATTCCAAGATTATAAATTGAGATTACATTGAGATAATATTTCACAATTTCTTCAAACATTACGTATACATTTTTTTCAAACGAGATTTCCAATTTTACGCGAATCTGGACACTTTTCTCGCGCAAGCTGCAACTTGTATCTCGCAGAATGACCAGATCCGAATTTTCCTGAGCGAAAATCGAGACAATTTAACACGAACCTCGTGGTCCGCGACTGACCCGTTTCTCTCCAATCGCGCGAATTTCCCTTCCTCACGTCTGCGTTCTCCGCAACAATTCGCTCCGGTTTGCCTTGCCCGGTCACGTAGCCGTAGCTTCTCGATATACAATCTCGTCGTTGTCGTCGTCGTCGTCGGCGCCTCTTTTTCCCTCGCGTCAGACGCGCTGTAGCGTGAAGCGTTCAATTTCGAGATCACCGCGAATCTTTGCCGCACATTCGATCTCGAATCCGCTCTCTCGAAATAATCTGAAAGCTTATAGACCCTCGATCAAAAATCTATGTAATATAAGAAAAAAAGCTGTAAACTTTTGTTGAAACAATAACAAATGTTCAATCAATCACAGATCAGGATATTCCTGAAACATTTTTACAGTTTCTTGCAACAGTTTCCTTTCATCTCCGACTCTGAGTTGGATTCAAATTTACTTTTTCATAATTGTGATTTGACAGCAATTTCGCTTCTTTTGACTTTTTGAGATTCAAGGAATGCTTTTCTACCTTTATTTCAGATTCTTGTCGTCTTCAAGAGAGAAAAAAAATCCATCAAACATATCTCTTTTTCGAATCCATGTTCCCCCCAGTAATCATAAATCAATTATTTCCGAATCATCAGCTGTTTTCGGATCGCGCGTAATTCCAGGATTTTTCTCTTTTCGCAAGTCTTCATGGATCTTGTCAACGTTGTATAACGTTGCGACAAAAATAATCTCGTGTTAGGAAGAGAAAAAAGAAAAAATTCCTCGGAGGCTAAGCTGACAACAAAATTTAAAAAAAGACGGATATTGACTCATTAACAGACTCGGTTGTTGATTATCAGCATCATGCGAGGAAGAAGCTCTCGTCTATGGCGATAATATAAAGACTCCGAGACAGCTTTAAACCGTATATAATTATCACAACGACGGCAATTTCTCGCAAAATTCCCTCGTCTTCTTCTTTCTCCCTCGTTCCTCACGTACAAAAATACCGCGCCCTACGACGACCGGAAGCGCATTTCCAAAAACTCGCTGAAGGCCGTCGACACACACAAACAGGTTCTCTGCGGCTACCTGCGCTACGATTGCCCGAAACGAAACCACCACAGAACCGGATCGCGATTTAAATCGCCGAGACGACCTCGCTCGTCTTTACCTAAAGAGTCTTGTCGACCTAATCACTATGTGAAAAAAAAAGAAAAATAAAAAAAAAACAACACTCTTCAGCTTCGTAAGCTCACGATTCACGAAAGCTTGTTCATCCAAGTGGCAATCTAAATTTTTACTCGGAAAAAGAAACAGCAGATATCGCGATGTTCACTCAAGGATGTACAACTCGAGATTTCCCTCAAAACACCACGGGAGGATCGACGCGTAGATAGGCGATCGTGCACGTGAATCAACAACGGAGCGACGTCACTCGCGTCATGATAAATTCGGGGCGATTCGGGCATCGATTCCTATACACATCGGCACTGCTCGCGACTCGGAATTGGCACGCACGCCACGTTCGCGGGCGTGGATGGTGGATGCACGTCGCGCGCGTGCATCTCGAGTGATTCGCGTCGACTCTCTCGTGCCGCATCGCACGCGCCTGCACGCGGCCTTCGCGTGCTTACACCAATCCAGCAGCGGGCGGAGAAAGAGAAACGGAGCCGAGTCGCGAGAGATCGTTCTTTACCTCTTCCCGAGCGAGATCGGTACCTCGGGAACGATGGACCAAGGACTGAATGTCCTTTTGCCGAGCGCGGGAGTCCTGACGACGAACGCGTTCGGTTTCTCTATCGTCAGGTCGACTGTAGAATCGGTCGAGGACTGCAGGGACGCAAAAGGACGGAGCGGTGCTGGAGGGAGGGACGGTGATGTTTAACACACACGTACGAGGGACAAGGAGAAAGAGAAAGAGAGAAGGAGAGAGTGGGAAAGAGAGCGGACGAAAGAGAGGAGCGGAAAGAGCCGGGGCAGAGGAGAGCGAGGAGGGTAGGATCGGAGCACTCGACACCGGTTTTGCCTGGTCGGTTCGCTTAGTTGGCAAGACTACAAGCAGAGGTCGTTCCTCGACGAACGTCTTGCCCGTCTTGAGCGTGTACGTACGTCCTTGTGGGTGTGTGGATACGTAGCCCTGGTACACCGTGTGTACGCACGCGGGGCCAGGCTCTACGAGAGATCATTAACTGGAATATGACACACCTTACACCAGCTGGAATTCTGCTTGTCGCGCGGGCCCTAGGTATCCGCTTTCCGTTTCTCTATTCTTTGTCCTCGCGACTCCAGAGTATCCCGACCGGAACGAAAATCATCGTGAACACGAGATTCCGGTCCTATTCTTTTGCCCTTTCCCTTTCTGCGTTTCAATTAAAATGAATACAGATTTAGGATGTGGAGGGAAAGAGCGAGCAAGAGTAACAGTCCTATGCATTCGTTGAGGAGAATGATGTCGGATCAAAGGATCGATTATATAAAAACGCTGAACGACTATCCTAGAAACAGAGAAAGCAAATTAATATTGAATACTTGAGAAATACATTTATCTCACTAAAAAAAATTGCCAATTAAATTTTCGTCGTAGATAAAATATAATAATTGCGCAATGAGTTAATTAAGAATAATATGCAACAATAAAATAATAATCTCTTTTTTTTTTAACTTACATATTTTTTCATATTTTCTACATTTTAATGCAATCTTTTTTTCTCTCTCCTTCTTGCCATCAATGCATAAATACGTGTTGTATTAAATGTAGAAAGTTTAAAGAGATGCAGCTGAAAACCTTATGATCTCATAAACGGAATGAAAGTTGACCTTGGATGGTCAGAGAAATGTATGCTGGAAGAAATGCCTCAAGTTTTTTAACGCATAGTTGATTCGGAGATCAATCTATGCAAGATGCTAAGCACAGAAATCGACAAATAAATTAACAATGATATTTTTTTATTATATAAAACTCGTCTTTCTTCTCATCTACTTTTTCATATATCATCCACGCAAAATTATTGATTCAAAACCAAGTGTCAAAATATGCAAATCTAAATAAAATAACGAGATACATTTACAACGAGATATAATTTGATATCATTGCTCTTTCTTAAATTTCTTTAATTGTTAGGGTCATCTTTTAATAGAAATTTTATTTTTTTTTTGAAAACACCATGATACAATTCTGTCAATTCACTCTCGCTCTTTCTAGAATTAAACGAACGATTTTTTTCTGACATATTTCTCAGAGGAAAATTGTTCTAATGCAGCTGTCGTATTTCCATTTAGCGCGATAGGAAAGCTAGGCTTATTGTTGGACGATGATTCATAAGTTTCATAAAACCATTCTCTCTCTTTCTCTCTCTCGGTGCGAGATCACGAGATCACTGAAACAAATTACGGCAAAGTCATTCCGTTCGTTGCGATCGTAGTAGATTACGCTCGCATTTTATACTAATGAGAAAAATTACGCTCGCACTTCCCACAGTGCTCGCCTCATTACGTATGAATCTGCTTAAGCATCGCGTTGAATCTAGACGCGCGGATAACGGATTTGAAAGGGAAAATCCGCAGAGGCTACCGTACTACTTTTCAAGCGTGTCGAGGAGGCTAAAACGCGAAAACGAGGAATGCAAACGACGTCGTCTACGCGCACGTCCCGAGAGAGCCTCGGCCTTTTAACAATGGAATTCTTTCCATAGTATTCTTAGTTTAAACGTTCTTTTATATCGAGAAAATAGAAGAGCAAGTCGCACGAGAAAAAGTTGTAGAAAGAAAAAGTAACGAATCTTGCATGAAGAGTCCAGGAAGAACGTGCCAAGTCCATTTTACATCCTTAGAAATAACATTACGATGTCGTAGCCCTGATAAAGTGTGGTTTAAGATTATTCGATCATAAAGAGGCAAACCTGCTTAGGATATCGAAAGAAAAAGTGATACAAGAATATGAGGAAGAACCTGGTATCATCAGAGAAATTCTCGACATTTGATAAAAAACTCATGTTAAGTTACTAATAAAATTATATATCAAGTGAATATTACTGTAATTAAGATTATTTTAAGCGCTCCAAAACAATATAATATTATCATCAAGTCTCATTTAAAAAATAAAAAAAATATGCAAAATTTAAAAATTGATACAAGCTAACTTAAGACGTTTTTCCCTCGACTCTTTATATGTGAATATGAATTTTGCAAATCAATAATAATAAGGAAAGCTTGTTCAAGACCAAGAAGAGCAACGAAGGAAAATCAATTTATTTTTATTTATTCTAGAATTTTTTATGTATTCTATTAAATTATTATTGTCACCGAAGAGGATCCGAAATGTTTTTAGAAATTGGTTTTCTTTTAAAATTATAGATTTATAAAACACGCAATACCACCTGTGCTCTTCTTGGTCTTAAACAAGCCTTCCTTATTATTATTGATTTATCATTTGGACCAATTATAGGTTTATTTATTTATTTCATTATTATATATATTTTTAATTTTTTTGATCCTTGATGAATTTTGTATACAATTGTATACAAAATTCGACATTCAAGTTTTCCTCTTTAAAATCACACAAGTATACCACATTAGGTCGTAAAATCACGCACGATTCGTATGAAAAATAATTGACATTATTCAAATTTGATATGCAATAACGATTTTAACACAAGTCGCGTAGATAAAATTTAAATTTCAAGATTAAATGTTGGGGAAAGCATGTTATAAGCAGCAATCTCGCAGTCGTGTCGAGCACGAGGGAAACGTTTAGGAATGTAAAACGCTTGTGGATACGTATGTGTACACGACACCAGCGCATGATTCAAGCATCCAGAAAAATTCTGCCGCGCGTCGTATATCGCAGAAGGAAAACCGGATTTCAGAATTGCGTTATCGGTTTAGGATAATCGCTTGTGCAAAACGTCCATTTTTTACCGAGAATTATTATATATTTAAGTTGTCAATTTTTTAATTTTTTAATTTATTTTTCAAATTTGAAGATTATTTTTCATTTGCTGAAAAGAGATAAATACAAAGATGTATAAATTGATTACTATTCGTAATTATAATAACGTTTAATTTCATATGCATTCGTTTAAAGTTTTATATTTTTTCATATAACTTCATATGTAATATATAAATATGAATTATGCAAATATAGATCAATGATAAACACTCAATTAAAAATTGCGATTTTTATCGCGAATTTTATCAACTTTTCATTAACGACTTTACTCTATCCGTATTTATTTCTTTGAAACACGCAATACTTAAGATAAACATTAATGTTCCAAGTTATAATAATGAATAACGCGCAATGAAGATTGATGACTATCGATCATATTAATCTCTCACTCAGCGTTTCGCGCAAACCGTGCATAAAATGCGGAAAGCGATGTAACGATGATGACGACGACGATGAACACGGTCGATTTGCCAAGCAGCAACGTCATTCGCACGCAAAAAGATCTTTCGTCAACCGCGACAGGCAAAAAACTTATTGGCAACTTCGGGTTGACCGATCTTAAGGACATTTCCTAAGGAATGTACGCTTGTAACCCAGGTAGATCTAGGTACCTGTCGCCGCAGGCAGGTAGCTGCATCAACCTTAGTAAGCGAACGAAGGATAAGGCGACACGAGGGCGTGGTGCCATTTGAACATCTCTTATCCTGCATTGATTATTTAATTTCTTTATCGAAAAAAATTATTGTATATTTTAAATTATTACTTTTATATAGTTAATAATATTAATAATATTAATAATTTTAAAATTAAATTATTAAATTAAATTAAATTTTAAAATTATTAATATTATTTGAAATAATTTAAAATAATATTAATAATTTTAAATTTATTTTTTAACTCGCTGAAAATAAACAAATATAAGAATGTATGGGGATGTATGAGGATTATGATTCGTAATTAGATTCACGTTTAATTTCATGTCTTACGCGTATTATATTTACGTTTAAAATTTTATATTTTTTCATATGATATATAAATAGAAATTTTGCAAATCGTCACGCTAAATTTATATGTTTTTCTGAAAAATAATAAAGTAACATTACTAGAAATATATATTGTCATTTAATGACAATCTTTTTTTGATGATTTTATACCTTGTTTCAAATTAAAAATTCCCAGTTAGAAAATTATATTGTACAGCTGTCGTACTGACCTCGCCGCATTTTTACTTGCCCATTCCGTTTACCTGCATTTTAATGTGATTGGAAACGTGCGTTAGCACTAATAAGGCCGCATAAGTCATTGTGTAGGCAGATAAATAGATAGAGAGAGAGAGAGAGATGACACATTAATAGCGTTCTTTTCAATTTTACTCTTAAAATACAGCTTTTTCCGACCTGAGAGAGAAAAAAAGAGGAAGAAAGGATAGTATTTCTCGAAGATATAAAAATAAACCTGTACAAACGATATTTTTGCGATAAAATAGATACCGGAAATCGTTTGGATCCAGAGTCGTTTTTAATTTCAACAAGATTAGTTTTTCGGTTTATATCGATTAAGTACTTTTTAATTGAATCTATGTTTTTTCTAAAAGTGTCAAATGCTTTTTTGTCTGCATATTTTTTATGAAACTTAACAGAATTTTTGAAAAAAAGGCGAAAGTTAACAAATTAAAAGCGCATTAGCACTTGGTTGTGGCATCATTGGAAAGTTATGAAAGATGTGCATATATTATATACCTGTCGAAACCGGATTAGAAACGTTCCGTATCACACTTTCATCTTTCTCTTCTCTAATTGTCTTTACATAAGGAAATAAGCAATTATTAATCCAGTCCATAATATAGAATACTTTTCTGTTTACGTCCACTCATTCCATCTCTTTAAATCTTTAAAAAGCGCTATAAAAATATTTTATACAAATATTATCTTTTTTTAATTTAATTTTATATATTTTTCTTAAATTTAATTTTATATATTTGAATTATTATTTTTTTTAATTTCGTGACATTTTCTCTGGCAAATTTCTATTTTTAAAAAGGTACTCATACAATAACTTGTATGACTTGTATGATGAAGCAAGTAGATTCTAAATTTGAACTTACTACATTTGCACTGTGGAAAAAATTTTCTTGCATTTATATTGGATTGAGAAGATTATAGAATAGGTGGATGTGATTTCTTTTATATTTTCTTTATGTAGACAGGCTTGCAGCATATTTTGAATCATTCTGTAGAAAGAAAAAGGGCGCGCATGATAATTGCCGCGCAATCAAACACGCAAAGTGCGCGTCTAACGCTATCCGTATATCCGATTATGCGGTCACTTCCCGTGAAATTATAGCCGGGAATCCGTTCTCCGACTCGCACAAACATGACACGGAAAAATCGCGGCTCGTATTCTCGCTTCTAGCGTTAAAATTCAACTCTCGCATTTCGTTTTCACAAAGGTTCCTCTTTGTGCATAAAAGCTTACGCGTATAAAAAGCTTATTTAGCATTAAAACGCGTCAAAATCCACTGAAAAAAATTGAACTTTGTTCAATGATATTGCAGATGTAACTAATAAATACGCCGTAAGTTGCTTGATGTCTATTAATAGATCTAATTGGTCTGCTGTTCTTCATAATAGCACACATACGGATCAATTGGAAGAAAACAGACAGACCCTCAACGAGTTGACTCGACGTACGCACACATGCATGTCACGACGTACGCGTGGGTGTACATTGTATGTACACAAAACACCGAGCCATTGAGTTTACCGCAAAGACGTAACAGATTTATACGAGGAACTTTACGACCGCAATACGTCTCAACACCTGTTCTCAAGTCGCGTATCTTGGAAGTGTTACGTCATCGCAAAAATGATGTCGTGCGCAAAAATGATGAGTGCGTGTCGTGAAGTTTATAATATCACAGGATATATATATAAATAACTATTTTTAATCAATAGCGTCAGCGTAATTTAAATACGTCGACTAAGGTGCTGATTTGATATTTCGTTTTCACTTCTTTTTACCTTATGTTTACGCCGATGCCGTCTCGAGGTGTTCGCGAAGGCGGTGCCGAAGAGGAAATCATCTCTCGGTAAATGCGCGTCGTGCGAGCTGCTGGCGATTCTCCTCTTCGACGTGGTCTTCCGAGATCTCTTGTGCTTCTTCTTCTTCTTTCTAAAGATCTTGCGAAAAATCTTCATTCTCCGTCGAGGTTCATACGAATGTCATTCACACGCAACGCCGAAGATCAAAAGATCGCTGTCCAAGATCACAACGTCTGTCGACAGATCAATTATTCATGTACTTATGCAGAACATTGTTTCGTGTATGACAAAAAGTTTGACGAAAACTTAAGCGTACATTTCAGGGAGCGCGACGCGGACAATGGAGCAAGATTAACTGGAGTTAGTTATTAGTTTCGCGAGAATATACGTGGGAGAGACGCGAGTATTCAATGCACTTGAACGATGCGCACCAGCTAAATCACTAGACGCGCCGCCGCGTTTACGCCAAAGTCCATGGAGTTACTCATCGCGGTGCGCCATGTGCGATGGGGGCGGCTCATAACTTATCATCGTACACGCACCAGAAACACGCACCCAGATCAAACGGCTCTGAAATCGTCTCTGTGATTTCCCAACGCGGCTCGTGCCCATGATGGATTAATCGATCGCGAAGCCCCACCGAATGTCTGTCTCACTTTACATCGGAAAAAGTCTATCGTTGAAAACTCGAAATTATATTGAGCTCCTGCAAATTAAATTTCAGATAAATAATTGATTTTTATTTGCTTAGAAACGTTCAATGGCTTAGTATTTAATTGGTATCATTGGAGGAAGAAAATTATTGTTTGCTTAATAGAAAATATTATATTCTGCAATCTAAACAATACTTTTACTCCAATTATTATTCAATCAAAAGATTATTTTCTTGCTTTCTCATAGTGATTAATTGTAAATTGTCTTTCTAAAAATAATAATTTTGTATATATTTGTTTTTTACACATAAATATTTCGGTATTGCTACTATATCTTCGAAGTCGATAAAGAAATAAAAGATTGTATACCTTGATTCTTAATTGAATGTGAGGTCATCACACTTCTCATCCGATTGATATCGGTTACACCGGATGCACCGTTAAAGGACGCGCGAATTAAAGTTCGCATATCTATACGAAGAATGAAGAGACAAAGCATTTCCTCCGGAAGAACTGTCAAAGAATCCAATACAATTTTGACTTAAATTCCTTTTGAATTTAATTTTTAAATATTAATTGATTATAAATATTTGCATCGTTTTGAATCATATCGCATGTCTTTAAATTCATTTTTATGACATCGCATTATCAGTTGGAATAAATAAATTACTCAATAGCTAAGAGAAAAGAGAGAGAGAGACAGAGAGAGATTAAACTAATAACATAATTAAATTATATGACTGAAAGCTCGAAATGATTTCTGATCCAAATATGATAAATGCATTATCATTGAGAGTGACTTAAAAGTATAAAAGTATTATATATTGATCGGAAACGATACCGATGTACATATATTTTTTATATATTTTTCAATGTATTATAATTTAATAAAAAATCCATTAACGATTATCACTTTGATTATCACTTTTTTATTATCATTTTGATCATTTTCCGCGTATTGCAAACTTGTTGATAATCTTACACATATCTTTACACATATATTTTTAAGCGTCAATTATTAAATTTAGATTATATATTCATATTCTGCATCTAATACTATTAACTAAATATATTTTTGATATTTTATTTGTAGCTATTTTGATTTGTAGCCAAGTTTAAATGCAAGTAAATGCAAATGATCCAGTCTAATTACCTTTTATCATCTGTAAATTTTTTATTTTTTAAATTATGTTTTATAAATATTTTTCATACGATATAACTAAAGTTTCCAATAAAACATTTTATAAAATAGACTGATTTTAAAAATTAAATACTGATTTAATTTTTGTTATTTATTTTAAGATCTAGGTATATATAATAATTATATAAATTCTTTTAATGTATTACAGCTCAGAAATTATTAAAATGTCTTAATATAATAGTTTGTGGAAAAAAGATAATTCCACGTTCACTCTTCAACAATTCAAACTGGGATACCTCCTACCAAGAATAATTGAATAATTTCTATTTTAAGCATGCAAAGTGTAAATGCATTATTACACACGCCCGTTCTCTGCGTCGATGGCGACAAATATGGATCGTCTGTAATATAATGAGATAGAGTGATATTTCATTGCTGACAACAAAACGCCCATCACAAGTTATGTTGACACATTTGTTATTACGTAGATTAACATATATATATAACATGTATGTGTTCTTATATATATGTATATATATATATATATATATACATATATATAATTATATTAATTTTGTTATATTAATTTGTAAATCCTTCTTAATAGTAAGTATTTTTTTAATTTTGCGAAATGGCAATAATTAAAGAAAATAAAAAATTCACAGAATATAATCTATAGAAGTTAATTACAATGGATTATACAGATAAAAAATATTAATAAAACTTGATAATATGATAATGTATGACAATATATATATATATATGATAAAGCATTATTTAATAAATTTTCATGAATTCGTATCCCATTTTATTTTAAAATATATCAAAATACAATCACTAGTCTTTATGTAAAAGCAGTTTTTAATTTATTATAATAAAAATATGTTTGTCATTAATTGTCTCATGAGTGATTATGTGCTATAAACAATAAATTTATATAAAAATATATATTTTTAGATAGAAGTTATATAGATTATATTTTTAAATACAACACAATTCTATTTGTTCTTATAAGCATGAAAATAAGACCGAAACTTAAAAAAAAATAACTGCAAATGATGTGTCATGTTAACATTATTTTTACTACTTTCAGTGAAAACAATATTTTTTTCGCGAAAAATGCACATCCAAAATAATGTATATTAATTTTAAAATATTAACAAAATTTTTGTCTAGTAAAAGCAAATCTGCGCTTGAATCCACATATGTTTGATTTGTTATTTACTATATAAATAATATATTCGCCTCGCGTGCAAATAGATACAACATTTCATGTACTCCTCCTTATATATAGTTATAAATATTAATTTAAGATAAGAAATGTATAAATCAAGTAAATTTCGATAAACTCAATAGACTAAAACATATCTCAGACATCTTTGCCAATTTTTAAAGGCAAATATCTACTGATATCTACTGATATGGCGAATATCATATATTTCTATAATCTATGTGATTTCCCTTATAAATCAATACGATAAAAATATAAATGCTTACGTGTAAAAAATTTCAGTATAATAAATGTAACAATAGATATAAGAATTTAATATAATGTAATGCATATTTTCCGCCTCGTATTTTAAAGAATAAATATAATATAAAAAATAAAAAATGATTTAAAAACTCATGAATAGTGACTTTTCAAGTATAAAAAGATTCGCTCTTTACTAACACATTTTGCACTTTCGAATTCTTATGAACAAGATATTTCTAATAAATTTCATTTCTATTACACGAAAACATTTTCTGCAAATTCAAAAAAAGTAAACTTTAAATATTTTCAATAGTGTTCAATTCTCTGACTATGAAATTATTATTATTCACAATATTCTTTCTCAATATAATATAAAATGTATATTTATAAATATAATAAATAAATGTCAATCTTTCCCCAAAGTATATATGAAATAAAATTCCATTATGCCGATTTTTCCATTATGCCGTCTTTTATGGAACAATAAAATCGTAAAATACGCAGAAAGTAGCTGTTACTTAAGATAACATGTTTGCTAAGCTAAATACATTTAAGCGCTAAGCATATATGCGATGAATATCGGAGAAAAATGCAAAGTTCGTATTACTCATTCCATTAAAAAATTTATCATCAACAATTTTTATCTCTTGATTTTTCTCAACTTTAAATGATAATATTAATGTAAGGCAAAATTTTCTTTTGGATAAACAAAATTCTCTATAAAAATTTACCAGTGATTTATCTGTTGATTTCTCTCGTTTTCCTACTAATAATTTCCTACTGTATTAATTGTATTATCTTTAAATTTTTTACGTCATATTAATTTACAATAAAAATTTTATAAATTATATGAGTTTCGAATTAATGGACCGGAATATGTACATTATATGTGACATTACAATACAAAGAGCCCCCCCTCTGATATTTTTGATTTTCACGAGCAATGGTGGACAATGATCATATAATGATATTATGTATGTGAATGATATCGGTGCGTTTCATGATAAGCGTTTATTGAAGATATAAATCGGCGCGATACACACTTTCAGTATATTGAACGGGTCAAAGACGTACAGAACGCATTACATTTTGTCTTCAGACGGTCTTATCTCGCGAGAGTTTACCAGCGCGGTTATCGTAAATAGGGGCTTGATTTCTTGACAGTTCTTTCTTCATTTCGAAATGACAATTGGAACCGTCACAACAGTGCACACTAATGACACTACGTCAAAATCCTTTTTGGTCACTTTATCGGACGAAGAGAAAGAAAAATTTATAACACGTGTGTCGGCTGATTTTTCCAGCAATGGAAGAAAACGTTTTCAATTTCTAATTAGTTTTTGTGGTAAGTAATGTGCAAGGTCTAGAGGAGAGTAACATTTTTTTAAACATTTTTTTTTTATTAAGAAACAGTGAAATTTAAAAAATTAATTTTTTACACACATATAACTATTCATTGAAAAGAGCAGAAACATGATAAAATATAGAAGAAAAGAATAAATTATATACAAATTTATTGACTCTTTTATGTATCCTTTTTTTATCTATTTCTAAATAAATATTATATAAATAATATAAATTATATAAATAATATAAATTATATAAATAAATATTACATATTCTATCTTTCAAAATCTGAATATTTCATGCGATGTATTACGAGGTACAAAATCATATGTGCATATAATGAGGACGACATTGTCTCACGATATCAATATTATCTAAAGTGATCGACTTCTTAAGACCTGCTTACGGTTGCCAATCCATTATTTTATTTATCTCTCTATGGCATTTATCAAGATAGGAATCTTTAAATGTTTCTTAAGTTTTTTAGTCTGTAATAAGCTTACAATAAGCAAAAGTTGTATGAATAATTTTTACATTGTAATCTATTGTTTTATTTCTCTTTCTTGTACAATTGCTTGATATTTCCCAATAGTTAAGATAAACAGCTCATATATTTTAGATAAAAGATTCTTTATCAAATGTATTTTGACATTGTTTGCGATATTTTCGCAATAAATTTTGCAATAATTTTCGCAATAATTTTCATTGAATATATTATCAAATATATATAATTTTCTAATAATGTCTGTAAAATAAAATTGCAAAATTAATTAATTTAACAAATGATTCGTTCGTTTAAAGTTTTTAAAATAGCTTATCATAATCAAATATCAATATCGATAAGGGTGCACATGAGTTCATTGTACTCGCAAAGCCAAAGAAATATTTAATAGCAACGATTTTATAAATGTTATATCTATTAGCGCGATTATTAAAATTATTTTTTTTATAAATTTCAAAAATTTTATCTTTTTTCATAAAATGGATATTATTACGTTATATTATTATTTTGCAATAATTATCTTCGGTGATTGTATTAATTCCATATATTATACAAAATTTTTATTCAATTATTTTAGATAATCAGATAACAAGATTCTACTTTGATTGATATGTGATATGAAAGAATGATAATTTAATCACTGTTTCGCTATATATAATCTAAATCAACGTTTTTATCATTTTTCAAAACATTTCTTTAAAGAAGTTAAGAGATACGATATAATAATATGATTACTCTACATCAAAATTCCATTGAAGAAAAAATTGTATCAATTTAATATAAAAAATATTATTATTATATAATGTTTTGGGCACTTTCTTAAAACAATAAAATTATTCAAGTTCGTTATTAAGTTCGATATAATCTTGCTTCAGTGAATAAAGCGGAGATTTTTACGATTTAAAAAAAATAATACAAATAATTTTTCAATCGATTAATCCTTTTTAATCAGAATTTTTTGAATTATTTTCGATATCATTTAATAAATTTTAATAAATTATTTTGTATATTTAATAAAATTCGGTATATTTTCCTTAAATTAATGTAACATATTAATTTCTTTTGACGATAAAAATGCAGCATTTCTTTTCAGCTGCACTGATGGCCATGCAAGCCGGCATATCGCTCGGCTGGACGTCGCCGATTCTGCCGTACTTCACATCCGAAGAGTCCTTCCTTCCCGAACTATCCGAGAATCAAATCTCGTGGATATCGTCCTTGCTAGCGTTGGGAGCTATCGCGGGTGCTGTACCAGCCGGCAAAATCGCCGACTGGATCGGCCGAAAGTGGGCCATCATCCTGACGGTCGTGCCGTTCGCCACATCCTGGCTCACCCTGATCACAACCAGGAATGTCATCAGCATATATGTCGCGAGATTTGTCGGCGGAATCGGTGCCGGGGCGGCGTGCGTCCTGGTGCCTGTCTACATCGGCGAGATTGCCCAGGCATCGATTCGGGGTGCCCTGGGCGCCTTCTTCCCCCTGCTCTTCTCCTCGGGGATTCTCTTCTCGTACGTGGCGGGTGCTTATTGTTCCTACACGATTTTCAACACCGTCTGTTGCGCCATCCTGCTGCCCTTCGTCCTAGGAGCGCCCTTTTTGCCGGAGTCGCCAATGTGGTTGATGCAACGGGGCCGCGAAGATCAAGTCATCAGAGTTTTATCGATCCTACGAGGATCTCGTTACGACATCGTTGGGGAACTAGCCGTTCTCAAAGAAGACGTAAACAGGATAACGAAAGCGTCGGGCGGTTTCAAGGACCTTGTCGGGACCAAGGCTGGACGTAGGGCCGTCGTTACTTGCGTGGGACTCATGTTCTTCCAGCAATTGTGCGGCATAGACGCGATTCTCTTCTATACGGTCAACATCTTTCAGGCGGCTAACAGCACGATCGATCCATTCCTGGCGACCATTATTATCGGGCTAACCGAAGTCGTGATGACAATTTTCGTCATTTTCGTGATCGACAGGTAGAATACTTCATGATATTTCTTTCCAAATCGATTAACGATTTAATTAAGTTAAATTTTTAATAAGCCTTTCAGCGATTATTCTCCTCAATTAATTTTTTTTATCTCTTTTCCAATATAATTTTTATGCTGATTTAATTTTTATTTTCTTCTATAAATGTCGATTTTTATAAATTTTTTATTCCTGTGGTAAAATGGTAAGAGTTTTCATTCTTTAGAAAAAAATCACATATATTTTTAAAAGATAAATAAAGAGCTGTAAAAATTAAATCCCATCACGTGATATTGCATCATAAAATTATAAATCTAATCATCCCTTTTTTTTTCAGATTTGGTCGAAAACCGCTTCTGATAATATCCGGCGTAATGATGACCATTTGCTTGGTCGTCCTAGGTTACTATTTTAAATTCAAAGACGAAGGAAACGATGTAAGCGCCTTTGGCTGGGTACCGCTGACCAGTCTTGCTTACTTCAATATTGTCTTCTCGATTGGTTATGGATCCGTACCCTTCACGGTAATAAGCGAGATATTCCCGCTAGAAACCAAGGGCGTCGCCAGTAGCATATCGATCGTGACAAATTGGATCCTCGTGTTCACTGTCACCAAACTATTTCCGATCATGGAGTACGAGATGGGCCAGGCAGCGACTTTCTGGACGTTTTCGTGCTTCGCTGCCACGTCTGTCGCCTTTACGTATTTTGTGATACCGGAAACGAAAGGTAAAACGTTGCAGGAGATACAGAAGAAGCTCGAACGAAAAAAAACATCGAGCATAAAATATCCGGTTGAGCCCGCCTGAAAATCTCGACATACCACCAAAAGCGTTTACCTTGTTGCGTCACGTCAGCGCAAAAATTGATATTGATGGTTCTGCTTCGAAAAATCGTGAAGATCGATAAAGGAGAAGAATGTACATTTTTTTAACATTTATTTCTTTTTTTATGGATTGTTTTCCATAAACGATTATTTATAATAAATTGCAAAGTTCCTTGTTTTTTATTTCTTATTTGATATAATTATCGTTGAAAACATAAAGGAACTTGAAGATTATATGTAAATGCAATATGTGATATGTGCATTTGCGCAATAATTTTTTTTAGAAATGCATTTAAAGTATCAAGAATCACATAAAGGATAAAATACAGAGATCTTTTTTACATAGAAATTCCGTTTTAATTATCTCAATTTTTTTAATTCAAATTTTTATCATTACTTATAAATATTTCTTATAAATTTTCCATTATTTTATTTATAAAAATAAAGCGTATCAAACATATTAATATTTTAAGAAAATGTTATTTTTAGCATTATATAGTCACAATATTTTCGTATTAAATTAACAAAATTTTGTATTGCAATGTTACCGACTAAATGATATCTAGATTAAAGTGAATTCCCTCTGCTAGATGTCATGTGCTGTGTATTTATTAATAAATATGTTGCATTTTATCTCGCATTAGAATAAATTTGATTCAAGAATAAATTAAATTAATTTGAGACATTATTTGATGTATAATAATGTCTCAATAATAATTTGATTTAATAAGTTAATAAGTCGTTACTAAAAAAGCTACTAATATTAGATTATAATATATATATATATATATATATATATATATATATTAATAATCAAATATGACACAAAATTATTTAGAAACATTTTTTATTTTTTGTACAGATATTTTGGGAAAAAAAAGTTCTCCTTCCTCAAATTAAAAAAATCTAATCTTTTACAAAATGTTTATTTAAAATTAAATAAAAGCAAAAAAATTCCAATAAATTTTTCATTCATCTATTTAATTCTTCTAAAAAAATTTCAATATTTATTTAATATTTGAAAATGTTACAATGACGTTATTATTGTTGCGTATAAAGTATTAAATATATAAAAAAGTATTTGCGAAAGTAAAATATTAAATTAAAAAGAAAAAAGTGTTTCCTGCTCTGTAATATATAATGAAATTTTTTTACTGCTTTTTCCGCATATATATTTTTCTAAAATAAATTGAAATTGAAATTAATAGAAATTCACTTCATCCTGTCTTAATTTTGTCAGTGATATCAAATTAATTATGTATAGAAAAATATTACAGCTATTTACAGCTTTTTCCTTAATGTTGATTAACAAATGACAACAAATGATAACGTAGTAAATTTTCTTGGAATATTCATATTGTAGTGCTTGTCTTTCTTATCGAGTCTCGGTAATAAGAATGAATAAGTATTTTTATCTCTTGAAGCTTGAATGTACAATGCATAAATTACAAAATGACAGTGTTTGTTCTTCTCTAAAGATATCTATATTTTACACGGACTTATCAATCAAAAATTAAATTTATATATATTTAAATTTCCTTTTTTAAATCGACCAACCAAAATTTTGAATCTTTACAAGTCTTTTGTAAAGAAAATAAACATTTTAAATTTACATTTTTTTCTATCTATATATTAACTTTTTTCATTTATATAAGAAAAAAGTAATATAATAATAGAAAAGAATTTGTTTTGAAAATTAATTTTATATTAAATATAAATTCTTAAAATCAATTTTCATCTTAAATTTATATTTTTTGCGAGATCAATACTTGTTGCAAAATAAATAGAACATTCAGCATTTTATCACGTAATACTTTCAAACGATAAGGCAATTCAGCTGGCTAACACTGATATTGCTCTAAGTCTCACAATGGGAAGATTACTGTTTGATTCGAGTTAGGGATCAAGTGATGAGGCTGCACTATTCTTTAGGTATTCTTCAGACGTGCTTACAATAACGTTCCATCTGTGTGACGCACTTCCTACACATAACGTATTGCTTTGTGCTTGTTATTGGCTTTAACGCTGATTATGTCATCTCACTTGACGAAAATCCTCTGTATTTCTATCTCTTCTATCTGTTATTATTACAATTATAAAATAAGGCAAATTATAATTTTTTAGACGTATATAAAAAGATGACGCATATAAAATTTACAGATCTTTTAATTGATTTAAAGCAAATTTTTATAACGAAAATTTTATCATATGTCCCTTTTAATTTGCATCTCCTTAATTTTTAACATTAGGAATTATTGTATTAAAATTCGGATTCTCTTAAATAAAATTCTAATTTTCTGAATTTTAAAATCTTAATTTGAGAAACATGATAAACTTTAAACTAAAATATTTAATGTTTAAATTTTAAAGATGGAAAAAAAGACAAAGGGAATAATTAAATTTCAGTAGAAAAATGATTATTTCAGCTTTTCAGCTTTTAATAAGGAAATTCATATTTTTCTCTAGATACGCTTAATAAAAAAAATATACATGTTATGTATCTTTGAAAATATTTATGTGTATCTTTAAAAATCCTGCATAAACATATCTCTTCGAATAATGCTCGATAAAAAATATAATGATAATAATTCTATGTTATGCAAACTGGTAACTGATGCATTTCTGCTAAGAAAAATATGAAATTTTTTTCATGAAAGTATAAATAAGCAGATATCATGCACTCAGATGAGAACTTGACGCACGATGCTATAAACCCTAAGTAGGACTCGGTTTCCGGAGGTTTGAACAACTTATCCTTCATAAGTCTCACTGATGACGCTCCACATTGTAGAGAGTTTCGTCGTCCCGTTTCGCTGTCTCTAAAGACCATTATGGTGCGAGAGAGGATACACGGATGAAAGAGAAGTTGTAATCGCGCGCGTTGCAAGAATGGTTGGAC
This sequence comes from Camponotus fellah, assembly GCA_030586385.1. Classification (NCBI taxonomy): domain Eukaryota; kingdom Metazoa; phylum Arthropoda; class Insecta; order Hymenoptera; family Formicidae; genus Camponotus; species Camponotus fellah. The sequence continues at coordinate 667,605 of JAPIVC010000911.1, forward strand.
AGGTAAGAATATATACGGGAAGTAATATCCGGCGTATTCTCTATTCCTTTAACGACGAGCTTTTAGATGTTATATCGTAATATATATATTAAAAAAGTACACGATCGTTTGTCCAAATTCCTTTATATATCCGCCATTTCCGAATAAGTGTCCTGAGTCGCATAAAGGATAGTTTGTGTACTCTTTCTTTTCTTATATAAATATCAAAACTGTCAAATAAATTTTCTCACAGGATATCTATCTTTTCTCTTCTTAAAGTACAATTCATATCGTATATATTTATTCATATCGTATATATTTTTCATATCGTATATATGTTATACGTCACGTTTCTTTGGTTATTTTTGTTGAAAAATCTTAGCAAAACTCTCGATGCTTTCATTCTTAAGAAAAAAAATTTTATTTGTGATGATTAATTCTTCATAAAGTCAGTTCGAGTGATATGTTTAATTAGGAAGATAAATGGAAATTTAGAGGCAATTTGTAATTAATTTAAAAATTGTTTTTGTGATTAATTTAAAAATTGTTTTTGTAATTAATTTAAAAATTGTTCTGTGCATTCCGTATTAAACGCGCGTATCATGTCCTCGATCTGAATTCCTTTGAATACTAAATCAAGGACAAGATATGTTTTATAATTTACGGCCGTTACAACGACACGAATAGAAAATCGCAAATAGTACTAGTTATACGTCTGTCGCAGAAGCGATGCATTACACCGTGGCTTATCCGGCATCAGTAGCTTAGCTTACAAGAAATATTACAAGACATCGTGCCTGCAAGATTTTGTAGAAACTATACATTTAAATGCATATTTAAGCGCGACCGAATAATCTTCCGTTATCAAGACGAAACTGAGATCTCTGTGAAATTCTGTGAAATATTTCGTAAGAACAATGCCAATAAAAATGAAATATATACATCTTTAAAATATTACAACTACTTTAATTTTAGAAACACGATATAAAAGTATAATTCGTTCCTATAAATGGAAACAAAAATAGATTAATATTTCAAAATATCTCTAATGCAAAAAAAATTGATGAATTGATGAATATTCATTAGAAAAATCACAAGTGAACGAATTTATCTTTTCTGCAATTATAATTTTTATATAATAATAATAATATTGTAATTTTGTGATAAATAAATGACCTATATTATATTTTTATTATTTCGTTTATTTTGAACGTATATTCAATGTCTTTTTTTCTTCGAAAAATGCAAAACATTAACACTTATTGTTAGATATTATAATTACTAGTTCTTCTTTAATGATTAAAAATTTTTTTCTATTGATATTATAATACTTTATTAATTTAATAAATAAAGCATCGTAATAAATATTATTGCTTCTTATCCGGCCAAATTTCAATTATGCCACTTGAACCTATAGAGTTCTTCAAAGGAGAACTTATTGCAAGATTGCTCGCGCACTACGAGAGAAAGTACCTTATACTCGTGGGAATGTACGTCCGGATACTTTCCAAGGGTAATGTACTATCCAATAAGTTCTGTATAATTCACAGTTGGCAAACCCCGTAAATACTCAAAATCAAATCGCGATTATTATTAACTCTCTCTATAATCACTATAAAAATAAAATCACGCTTTTCACTTAGCTCTATGTAATTAATTATCATTTGCCTGATTAAGTGAATTCTAAAAATCATGACTCGTATACATGATTGATGAAACAAACAACATTGTTAACATAATCATTTCAAATTTACAGTAAATACTTAGTACTTTGCCGTTAAATTATAATTGTTGAATAACAATAATTCTGTTAAATGTGGAAAAAAATAATGCAAAATAATGTCTCAGTCGGCGCGTTTAAGATGTCTTCTACAGGTTATATTTCGCCTTATTAAATTTAAGTCGCCAGATTTATATCTCTCGGATATCACGTAATGTCGCGGGCCGATTATCTCCACTTTAATTCAAGTAGGATAATCATATAATAGAGCAGAGAAATTGTGAAATTCCCGAAAGGACGGAAGGAAATCAACCAGGCAGAATCATTTATATTCCTTCGTTTTTCGTTCAAAATTAATTCTAATAAATTACTTATTACTTGCAGCACTGATTGCTCAATCATTATTAAAGTATGAGAAGAGTAAATTTTCGAAATAAATTTGGATGCAAGTTTATTATTATAATTTTAAAATTTTCACACAATATTATATAATATTATATAATATTATTATATATTATTATATAATATTATTAATCAAGTTTTAAATTATATTTTTGTTCAAATCAATATCAACGACATATTGATTAACTAGATTTCGTCATTTATTTAAGAGCTTAATTAATTAAAATATTTAATTCTAATTTTACTAATTAGTGGTAATTTTATTTGCTTGAATTTATGCTAACAAGTTTTTTTCAATTTATCGAATTTCACATCTCGTCATTTTGCAATACGTAGTATCTATCACGTAGGCAAATTATCACGTTGAAATAAAGCAATAAAATATTCTGCTCTATTTAATATGTGATTAATTAATCTTCATTGGAATAAAATGATACTAATGCTAATTGATCACTTCTATCATTGATTCCCACTTTATCGGAAGATTTATTATCCCAAAATGGTACATTGAAAAAATAAGAGTTTCTCGATTTGCTCAATTTATAAGATTGCTTAAACATCTCCCAAATAAATATCATTTCGAGATTAATCCAAATTTATACATTTCAATTATCGATACTTGCGTATCCGATAGGAAATATTCAGTATTATATAACGTCACAAAATGACAGTTTCTCGTCGTGTTTGTTTACTATCCGTAATAAGATCTCTGATGAAATTTGAGGAAAAAATGATCGACAAACCGATCAAGATTCTCGAGCTCGAAAGTATCAATTTCCATAATTTACCATAAAGAAATATATCAGCTCTCCTCTGACGGTATCGCATAATACAAAGAGACAATCTCGTCGAGGATAATAGATGGACGGTGAAATTTTGACCGATTTAAATTCCCGTGAGGGGAAAAAAAGCCGCCAACGCGAAACCGCCATGATAAATCCTCGACGCATTAGCCGATCCCGCTGCATCTCATTAAATCGAAATCCGGGTGGCCGCGCCGTTAAATCATCGCGACGCGAGACCGATAATCACGTAAGGACGAAAATTTACGCGCCCGCGAAGGGACAGTCTCGGTCTGTTCGCGCGTCAACCCGCTCCCGCATCCGGCGGAATCTGGTGTCGATTGGCGGATTAATTACAGCGTGTGTCCTACGTGGAACCCGGGGGTACCGTTCGCCCGGCTGGCCCGCCTGTTGGCCGTATTCCGCTCGCACCACCTACACCACCAGCCGTCCTCACTACCACCATCGCGAGCCACCGTCGCCGCAGCCGCCACCACCTGCAGGGGGGTTGACTGCGCTCGTTCGCCGCCGAGGGTGGGGGTTGGCGTCAGCAGCGGTGGGTGTTCGTGCAGGTACGCGGTACCCCCCGCGACCGTCGCCCCTACCAGCGTTCTCCGATCTTCTCCACCGTGCCCCGTCACCCTTCGCCCTCTCTGTCTGTGTGCGTGTCCCGAGGCTCCGCACCTACGTGTGTATATCCACGTCGGAGATATTCCGTGCGGCCGGCGTTCTCCGGCTCGGCTCGGTTCGATACGCGCGCGCGCGTACACGATACCGGTGGGGTTCGGTGCCGACAGTGCCGCCACAGCTCTCGTAAGAGACGCCCGTGATTTTGCACCCCCGCTCGAACAGAATTTACCGAACTATACGACGAGGGTGCACCACGGTTCTCTCTCTCTCTCTCTTTCTTTCTATCTTTCTCTTTCCTCCTGTCTCTCTCTTTCTCTCTCTCTCTCTCTGTCTATCCCTCTGTCTCTCTCTCTTTCTCTACATCTCGCATCATCCTCGCCTCTTCTGTCGCGCTCCCCGTTCAACGTCTTCTCTCCTTCTCGCTTTCGACTTTTCTCTCCTCCGCTCGGCCGTGCCATTCGCCTCGCAACGACCGCTGTACCTCGCCGGATGATACGGTGATAAATGACGAGTGAGTGCTGACTGGGGATACGGGTCTCGGCCGTCTCGATACCTCGTGGTGATGTGGGTGCTAGTGATGATGATAGTGGCGCGTTGATACGAGGCGACCACGCTGTTCGCGATTGTGTACAGGCGGACGCGCCTTTCCCGCCGGTGTGTATTTCGACAAATAGCGCGGCTAATCGCGTCCCGGCCGTATAATTTGTCTCCAGGATCTTCTACATGTCATTCACGTGATTCCGGAGCGGAGCGCGAGCTATAAACGCTGAGAGGGTCAGGGTGATCGACCGGGAAACGGCGACGCTTCGTGACACCGTCGTTGCATTTCCGAGACGTGCATTTATAAAAGTTTATCCTCGCGAAACAACAAAGGCTCGAAGGAAAAAAAAAAAACGTACCTCTTTTCCGCGTTTGAAATTATTGATCGAGTCATCGATCGAGTATCCACCGCGAGTCTCCTTCGGGGGATTTGCATTAGCTTTAAAACGCGTCATCAGCGAGTCACACCGTCGTTTCACGCGTCTCAGGGACGCAGTTGATGATCGATGACGGCGAGTCCCGAGGAATCACGTGGTCGATTTTCAATCGCGGTGTCGTGTGTCTATCATGAAATTTATCCCGTGGATCGTCGGCAAAACCAGTCGGGATTTCGGAGCTATTAACGCGATCGGTCGATGCTTATAGCAGGCAGTACTCTGACACTCGGTTGCTCGTTGACATTCAGAATGAGCTATATGCGGCGCACAGCTACGAACTCCTTGACCTCTTAAAGTCACGACACGACACGACACGAAGAGTATACTTCGCGCGAGTATGTGTAAACCTCTTTCGACAATACGGTGAATCTAAGCTCGAGGATATTGCGATGGCGATATAAGTCGAGGAGGTTTGCGATCGAAGGCTTTTCGAGATTTCAAGAGGCCCGTCCGAGACACGGGGAAAGCACGTCCCGGCCTTTATCACGGCAACGCTCTGTCTCGTGAATCCGCAATACGGCGTAACCACCGTCGTAATTCGTCATACGCAACAATTTCCGACAAGTGAAATCGGCGCGAACTTTGCAAGTGCGAAAACGGATTGCGAAAAGTTCCTGTCACCATCCATCACGCGACCGCTTATCAACATTCTTCTGCTATTGAGATCGTCAATAAGCAAAATTTATCGGATATTATCTGCTTATCTGCAATCAACTTCCAGTAAGTCGCTTGAAAATATCACGATATAATTTTGCAGCATAGTGTATCAACATTATTAACCGCGTCTACGAGACATTCTTTTTTGTACTGTAAACTTTTGGTCTCGAATCGCGAAATGTTTCAAAAACAAAGAGATACGATTTCTGTACTTACATAAATTTTTTCAAACGCAGATCTCAAGAGTGTTTTAATTGACGAAAATGTCATGAAATGTGTGCGACGTAGAATAAAATTTAAAATATTGCGATAGAAATTGATCCTGACGTTTCAAAATATATTCGATGCGATCGTAATGATTGTACCTTGGAAATCGAAAAATCGAGACGAGATAAGAAGAGAGAAATCACGACAAGTCAAGAGAAATTGCTCGAGCTCATCGCATCGTAATCCCTTTACATCTCAAAATCCTGCTGACTAATTGATCGATTAGCAGAGAATCAAGACAGTTTAGCGATAGCATGAGGTCGACGAAAGTGGTACAGGATCGAAAGGGATGATCGAGCATAGGTCCCAATGACATCTCGGCGGGGCGGGAGCGAGGGGTATAAAAGTCCTCCCAGCCCTCCGAGCAGCGGTTCGGAGGACAATGGTTTCACGAACCGACCCCGAGTGGCCGGGCTCTACGTAAAAAATCTCAGCAGAGAAGAGTTGGATGAATTGGCGAAGGAGGGTATCTACGGGCCAACGGGAAATCCGAACGATCGACCTAGAGACAGCGGTAGTCAGAGAAGTCTTAATCTCCCAGGCAGCAGCAGGGACTTTGACGGTCAAGATTATCTCAGAGGTGGAATCTCCAGGACACCTCAGCCACTCAGGAGATCTGGCGTCGGAGTCAGATATCGGGAATTCAGTGAGAACTTAATACGAAGAGATCATCATGGTTCGCTTCCGGTGGAAAGAAGTTGGCCGAGGCGACTGGAAGATCGTCCGGGGCAGGCCTCGCCATCCGCTCGAGGATCCTCCGAGTTTCCTGTCGGTTGGCGAGAGCCATTCGTACGGCCCGGCGTATCACCCAGAGGAAGTTCCATTGACGTGCAAATCACTGACGAGAAGTCCAAGTCACGTCGTTTCGGAGAAGGCTCGAGGTACTCCGAAGGACTCTCGCCCCGTGTTCTCTCCTCGAGAGAAGTCCTCGGCGGAGACCAACGGTCATCGAGATCAGTCGAGCGATTGCCACCATCGTACGCGGGTCTAAGTCCGTCTGAATACACGGAATACCAGGAATCGCAAGTGGCCAAGATTCGCCCCAAGACTACGACGAGGGCCTATCGACACGGCGACAAGGAAGATGAGCCGTACAAGCATCCAAGTTCGCAACTGGTGGAAGAGAACCAGGAGAACGTCGTTATTTTCAAGACGATGAATATCGGCAAGGGAGCGGCAAAGGAGGAAATTCCGAGTCCATCGCGAACATCTCCGGTGACGGAAAAGCCGATTTCTCCAGAGTCGAAGAAAAGCGAGTCCCCGCCGATTAAGAGAGTCGGCTCGAGAGTGCAAGACAGCACGAGGCTGCGACCGCCGTTGGCCGGAACTGCCGGGACCTCCGCCGATTCCGGTACCGGAGATTCCGGAAGCGCGGAGATACAGGCGGATGTCGTGACCCCTCAAGCCACATCGGGCGATGTTCTCGATCCTAGCGTGTCTAAGATCGAAGACAAATCGCCTGGCGCGAGGACGCCCGGCACCAAAGGCGGCAAGCAAACGGTAAAGCCATTCACGAAGGAGAGCCTCGACAGGTTGGAAAACAAGACTGTGCAATTAGTGCGCGAATATGGCTTTCAACCCAAGAGAAAAATGTCAGTGGAGGATGGTGCCGTACTGCCAAATAAATTTGAACCATTTCCGAGCGAGCTCTACGGCAGGCCATTGGAAGAAATTGACAATTTCATCTACGACGAGGTGAGTTTATATTATTTTTCGCACTTTTATTTTTGCATCTTTAAGATTCGGTAGTAGATAAAATTATTTAATAATTATAATAATAATAATATAATAATAATTATTGTTATTATTATTATATATTAATTAATATTATTATAATAATTATTATAATATTATTATAATAATAATTATATAATAATTATAATAATAATTATATTTATAATAATTTTTTTTTATAATAATAATTATAATAATTATATAATATTATTATAATAATAATTATAATAATAATTATATTGATGTATTTTATAATATTGCATTATTATATTATATATATTAAATGTATAATATAACATATATTATGAATATTAATTAAAAAATAAAAATAATAAACTCGCGTACAATTAAGCGTTATTGAAGAAAGCAGTCATTAAAAGAATATTTATAAGTTCTATAATGATTAGTTTGCTCTGCGTTAATTTCTTTAGATAAAAAAGTAGCTTGCATATCAAGGGGAAATCGAAAAGTTCAATTTCAAAGTTGCCAGAGCTTATCATACTTATCTTAAATCTACAAGAGAAAATGTTAAAGGACCACGCAACCGAGGATCGTTATAACGCGACGTCGCGATACAGCAGACGTGTAATTCCACTTGATATCGTCGAATGTTGCCGGCAGGCGAGAGCAAATATCGGTCGGACGCGCGCAATTTTTTGTTTCTGTAAATAAATTTCTCCGCGGTAAAACGAGTGGAACAAAAATGGCGAGGAAACGGTAGGTGGTGATTAAAAAAAGAAATGAGAGAAAAGAAACGAAGAGTGGATTCGCCAGAGATATATATATGTGCAGGACATAGGGGCTTCACAGATGGAAAGATGAGCTTGAAAGAGAGAGAGAGAGAGAGAGAGAGATAGAGATGATGGGAGATGACAGATCGGTAAAATGGAAAAAGTAAAATGACTGGGAGAAAGGGAGAGAGGGAAGGAAGAGGGAAGAAAAGCGGGTAAATCTCTTCGCGAAGAAAAATGGAGCGAGAAAAAAAATGAAAAAGAGATGAAGGGATGCGACGAAAAAATTAGGCGAGTTGGCATGTATATATTACACGTATGTATAATCTATTTATATTAAAAATCGATCGCGAATCTATTCATGACTTGTTCTTAAATAAGAAATCCTTACGGTAGATTATGTGGGTCACAAAGACACATTGGATTTCTTTTAATTATTCTTATTCCCGATTATCTCTCGCTATCCCTGGAGGCTTTTATCTATCGAGAGAAAAATTTAAACGTATATTGCAGAGAACGTGCAGAATTTTATCGAACAAATTTTATAGCTTTCGAAATATTTCATCCTCGGACTTTTCGTTGGACGTCAACGAGAATGCGTCGCTTTATTGAGATATTAGACACGGAATGTGAATTTAATGTGCTGCCGCTATGCAACCTTTCGCATAAATAACATTTTCAACCTCTTGCAGATTCTAGCAGAAGCTGCGATGTCAATGTTATATTATCATTCGCGAGAGTTATCGATATCAGGGGAAAAAGATGAAATATTTTAATCCTTTGAACTTTTCAGCAAGATAATGGTTAGTTTAAAAAACATTGTGGTGAAACGGAAAACAAACTTTCTTCGTAGTAGTCTCTACTAAAAAAAAACTCGTGTAATTTATCTTTGACAATTTGAAATTTTCTCACAATGGAATAACAGAAGATCCATTTCGCGCGTAGATGACGGAGAGTTATAACGATATCCGCGTCGAGATGACCCGATAAAAGAGACAACGGAATTTGGCGAAAAGCACATTTTCGGAAAAGGTTGCCTCTCAAAATGTAAAGCTAAAATATAATACTCCAGCTAAGAAAACCCAAAGATTTCGATACTTTTCCGAGTGTGCAAAAAAATAATCGGCACGTCGCATAAACGCGTTGCCTTTCAAAAAATGGAGAGATGGAAATATAACATTTTAGCCAAGAAAACAAAAAGACTTCGGAACTTCTTCGAATGAATAATTCAGAACTTGAGAATCTTCCTCGATATTTTTTTTTTTTGAGATAGATATAATATGTAAAAAATCAATCAATTAACTTTATTTTTTCATTTATATAATACATGGGGTTTAAATATCGTTAGAATAATTTTAACGAAAAACTTACGAGAAAAGACAGACGAAAGACGAAAGGAAGAGAAGTCTAAAGATTGACAAGAATAGAATTGGTAGCGTAAAGCTCGCTGGCTGACAGTTCTCGGCAGACGGCCGGCTTGTATATGTCACGTCACGCGTCTATAAAGGTCGTACAGAGGTAGTTTATAATTCAACTATTTACATTCCATTGCGTAGCGATAGATTCATTTTGTATGGTAAATATATATAATTGTATTTTTTTCGAGCAATATTTCGAGAGAGAAGAACAAAAAATATAAACAAATTATGTATTGTTAATTTATATCCAATGTTACTAGAGAAACCGCTGAAATTAATATTTAATTTTATTTTATGAATATTTTATAATATTTTAACACATGTATGTACAATATATGTATGTATTAATAGAAAAGCGTGTGCGATATATTTTTCTATTATTTTTTTAAATAAATTTACAAAGACATATAATTCTTTAAGTTATTAAATAGTATTTATTATTTAATATAATAGTGTATTTAATTATTATATAGTACTTTCTTTTAAATAATTCTATAAAGCGAATGATTCTTTTGAACAGTATTATATTAAAAAGTTTATATTGTAAATTATATTGAGAGAAGAGTAAAATAACAAAAAAAAAAATAATTTTATATATAAAACTCAATGTTAAATATATTTCGCGAGTATGATTTCTAGTTAGCTATTCAAGTATGTCAAAAATATAAAAAAATATGTATATATATATATATATATATATTTATTTATTTATTTATTATTAATTCTGAAAGAAATAGAGAGAGACAGAAATATGTGGATTAACTTACTAGGATTACAGTTTCACATCTAAACAGTTAGTTTGCACGTGGTTTGTGGTCGACATCGTGCAACCAGAGTTGGAAACATCTCGATGCTGCACAAGGAGCAATCAAGGCGCGGTGGTGGATTTGTTATAAAGTTTCTGCTTTGTGTATGCGAGACAGCAAACTTTTGCATCCCTACCGTAGAAACTATTACGAATAGAGAGCGAAACAGGTTTCGCATACTTTTGCGGAGTATCATTAAAATCGATGCTCGCTTTAAGTTTCCAACCGACTTTGATGCGACCAATATTCTGTATCAGAGAGACGGTAGTATCAATCTCAGATTGATTACACGATTATTGCGAAAAGTTACTTTCCATCAAAAAGTCGCACAAGATTCTTGCGCGTAAAGTATTTCTATAAAAATTTCTAAAAAAATAATATAATGTTAAAATTGTTAATGTGTGCACTTTGCATAAAAATTTGTTATAAATTATAATATGAGGAAATATGCATTTTATGCGAATTTTACAGAATTGTACTTTACATTTAATACATTCAGTTTATATTTACCGTGAAAAAAAATGGAAACACGTGTGATCTCAATATGTTAAAATTAAATTTTCCGTTATACTAGTTGCATATTGAAAAAGTTTCACATTCGAAATGAAATATACATATTTATTTATATTTATCGATTTATTGTTTGATCTATCGCGATGGCGTCCAAATAAAAATCTATTGAAATATTCTATTTTATCTATTGAAATAATGTATATAAGACTATATAATTATACAAATATAATTAATAATAACTTTTTAAACTATTCTTTCATTACATCATTGCTATTATCAAAGTATAAACATCATTATAATTTATAGGCAGGAATATAATATAAATAATATTTTTATTTGTTTCATTCGTTCTTCTCGAGATCTCAAAAATTGATTAATAATATCATATTATTAGATACTAATAATATCTTATTAAAAGAGAGAGTTCAACATCTTGAACATTTCGGATGTTATGAATTATATGATCAGCAATTTAGTTATATGCGAGCAAATTTATGAAAAGCATTTTTAGATTTGCAAAATGCATTTTTTACTAACCTATTTGGAATAGACATCCCGTTATTAACTTATGGTCTTGGTATAAACTCTCTTCGAAGCATGTCGATAAGTTTTTGGCGTCAATTCGATCCATATAGAAAATATTGAATATTTCACTTTGTGAATCAAAAATAAAAAGCACGATCTCTAATAAATTCATGTCGCTTCCTTTTACTGAACAATTTCCTGTCGAAAAGATTTTCAATATCGCGGAAAAGAGAGACAATAGAGATCCGGACGACAGGGATCGCAAATGCGATTTCAATCATCTAGTTTCTTCCATATAGCGCGTTTAGTGAGTATCGATATTCTGAATTAAATAGCACATAATAGCATATATTGCCCGTAAATTTATGTTAATAATTAAACGTGATCGATAAAATCCAATCTGTTTAGATTGAGATACAAGCTCTTGAAATTACGAGGACAAATTCATATCGACATACTTTTTTAATGATGCAAGACGAAAACAAATAATACGAAAATATACGAAATATACGATAATTAAATTATCTGATAATTAATCTGATAATTTTAAATTATATTTTTTAAATCATTGGACCGTAATGACGATTCTCCAATAATTGTATTTTAGCTAAATTCGTGTACTTCTATATGTTTTATTTTTTTCCGTTTTCATTTAAAATATATATGCGATAAAATCTTTGGGTATACAAAATAATAATTTAAAAAATAAAAATGAATCCGAATGTATTAGCGAGATATTTGATATATAGAATTAGAAATAACCTGAATAAATTTAGTTTTAGAACATAATAACAAGTTCGTACTATTATACTTATAACAATCAAGCAAGCTACTTACAAGAATAATTGGACAAGTTTTGTGGCACGTATGCATATACGCGACGCTTACGTAAATATAAGATAAGTAATTTAAAAGAAAAGAGCACATAAAATGTGCTTCAATGTAAATTGCTTTTAAAAAAAAACTATAACTTTTTGCATATGCAATTGTAACTTTTCATCTATTTTAAATATTAATAATTGATATATTTTATTAATTCTTTAATAATAATAATATTAATAGAGCATTTATTGAATTAATAAATGTGAATCATAATAAAAAATTTCACTTTTAATTTAAGATATTAAAACAATTAATGCACAATTAAATTAATTTATTTATTTAATCTAGTCATTGATCAAATCAACTAGGTTGCGAATTTGGTGAATTGGACAACCGCCAAAGATCGATGTCAGAAACACACATGTAAAGCAAAAAACTATTAGTCTTCTCTATCTGGAAACATATAGGAGCGTCTTAAATTATTGAAAGCAATTCAATAATTAACGTGTAAACTTCGAAAGTTCTTGACCTGAAGGCATTCTCAACTTGGCATATAGTTGACGGCACAATTTAACGGTCATTAGTTTAAAGAGAGCGCACATTATATATGTAATAATGTCTCGTATAAATGAATTTAATAAGTAAATAGATAAACAATCGAACAAATATAGTAAGATTAATTTTTCATGAATCAAAAGTAATTTCTATGCCTTCGAATTTTTTGATTAAACACATAAGAAAAATTATATGCCTGTGTAAACAGTTTAAAAATGCATGCACTGAATAGCATTGAACAATGTCCATGCAGTTTTATTCATTTTATCGCGACATAAAACGACTATAGCTTTATCAACAATCTACTTGACACGACATTATTTCATATAGCAATAAATACTTCCGCGACTTAAGCCATTTTATATACTACGGGGTTACGCATGAAAGCAGACAAGGACTTTCGATTTTCACTGGCATATGCTTTCGCAGCACTGATGTACAAGCGCTTTTACAGGTGGCTTTTACACAGCATCTATATAATTTTCTTGGGCAGATTCACGTTACGACTAATAATGCTGTCATTCTACTGCGCAGTGAAAAAGTAAACGCCCGCGTCGCCCACGTGCAGTAGTTAGTATCGTCTTGTAATCAGACATATGAGACCATTATTATATGATGGTTGAAAAGCTAATGGTTCTGACACGAGTGTGAGCAACGATATAAATATGTACCGCCATGTATGTAAACAATTGTACACTTTTTAATTTATTTATTGAAAGATTTTGTTGTTGGAATAATTATTGGAAACTATTAGCGTGGAATTATCGGTTATTACACTTGACAAATTGGTTGTCAAATGCCATGTTGCAATAATACTGTTACATAGAATTCTACAATAAAAAACTGAATAGAAATGAGAATTATATTACTTATGTTAGGAGGGAACTCTCTCTCTTTTCAAGTTTGAATTTTTCTTTTAAGAGAATGGAATTGAAGTCTTAAAATAAAATGCTCTTTTTGACGGCTTAGAGTATTTTTTGATGCGTTTTTATAAAATGTCACCGGAGATAGTGAATTTACTAATAAAACAAATTCAATTTTATTCCGCTGCGACATTCAATAAAAATGTGTACGCTTTACACATGGTACAAACTCGCAATGTAAGGTCACTTGGTCATATTCTGCTAAAATGGTTTAATAAAAACAATATCGTATTTTTCAATATATATATATAAAAATTTTGCAAAATCTAAAATCCATTATACGTTTACTGTATATCATGTATCGTAATTTAAGAATTATGATACGCAACGATTATAAAATGTATTAATCTTTATAGTTAATACACATATAAGTTCTTAAAAAACACTAGCTAGATTACATTACATTGTCCATATTTTTTAAATATACATTTTTTTATTTTTTTAAATTTAATATTCTGACTATATTTTTATATTTTCATGTATTATGATGTTTTAAAATTACTAGATGGTCAATTTTACCTGTGTCATATATATGTTCTGCATATTATTTTCGACGTCATGCTTGACCTTTTAACGAAATTCTTTTTTATTTTTGAAAACCACGTGCAAAAGATTATCTAATATCAAATGTATCATAATACACACAAACATAAAACTACACAGACTTTATTTTCCGGATAAAATTGCTGGACAAATTATTGTTCCGAATGTTGTTCCCATATTTTTTAATATGTCAGTCATATCTATGGTATTAATTAGCGTCAAAACCGAACTCGCGAGTAGGTCAGCATTTCATCGCAGGATATACGAAAATGGGAAATTTAGGAAGAGAGCTTACAAAAAAAAATGAAGAGCTCGTGTTTGGTTCCCGGTTGCTTCGTCCAACGTGCTTTTCTACTTTGGCTAATGCTGTATACAGCTCTCTCACAGTGATTATATCTTGTATTTCAGAAATATGTGCATATCTACACATTTATTTGATTCGCGAAATTTGAAAACATTTAAAACAATAATATTATATATAGACTATATTAAATTATTTTCGTGCTTATCATTTTATTAATATTTATTTTTCTATATGTATTTATATCATTGCTTATAATTTAATAAATGTTGTATGCATAACACAATAATTATTATTATATTTCAAAAATATTTATATATAAACTATAAGCAGCTAAAAAATGAAAAGAATAATCTTAATAAAATTAAATCGCGAAGGAATATCAAGAAAAATACACATTATCAATAAACAATTTTTTCTGCTTTCATTCTGCTTTTTATATTGGCTTCATGCATAAAGATATAAAATATAAATTTAATTTAACTCTCTCTGTAACGCGAAAACTACACCAACATGATTGCGCACGATGTGTAAAATTTTCCACAATACTTACCATAAAAAAAAGGAAAAAAGATTTTCGGATGGAGAAACATTTGAATATTTTTCAGAATTTTTTACAGTCCATTATGAGATAATATAGGTATATCGATGAACACTGATTGCTCCAATATTTAATAAAAGATAGAATATTTTGTAAACATCTGAAAAAACATATAAATATCCAACGAAATGCATCATTTCGGATTATTGTTGCGTGTAATACAATTAATTAAAATATTGTATTGAAATAAAACCATTTTTAATAAAATCATTTTTTATTAAAATAACTGCTTAAGAAATTTTAATTTAGTATTTCATTAAAAAAATTTCATTTACTATTACTTTTACTCTAATCAATAATATCTGTAATATTTAAATATGCATTTATTAATTGCTTATAACTGTTTGAGAATATTTGTATTACTGTTACTTATTTACTTTTTATTTTTAAATATTTATAAGACATTTAATATTGCAAGTTTGTAGTTAAGATAAGTATTGGCATTTCATAATTTAAGTAGACTAAAACTATGTCACGTATTTTAAATGAGACAGATATTTGTATTTTTAATTCAAACAATATTATTATTTTTTCAATAAGATGTTATAATTGATGAATTTTTTAAATCATTACATATATTATTTAAGAACTTGATGATATGTATATTTACATGCTGATATTTCTATGTTTTTCGCCATAAAACATATTGAAAATATTTTCATATATTTAGATATATTTTTGAATATATTTTCACATATTTAGATATCAAAGCAGAGCAAAATGAAAACGGCAGTTTACAATGTCAACCGAGTAATATCAAAGAATTGCATGTTACATTTGCGTGAAGCGTGTCGGCATAACTTTTGACATGTTTCTCCAATTATTGCGTGCGTGTTGTTCGCTGAGACACGCGCCATTCCGAGCCGTATCTCAATATTGTAAACTCGTCAACAAAGTTGCCAATGAAAAAAATCCCACTTACGTATCTACGTCTTTCGACGAGACGAGAATAGAACACGTTTATCGCGATTTTTAGTTTAACGCAACGTGTCATCGGACCAATTTCGACGACACGCTTTCCACAAATGAAAAGCTGCGCGTGAATTAAATAACACTCACATGTTCGAAGAAACGAAGCTGCCCGACGTACGTCTTACTTTAATTTCCCGTCGAGGAAATGAGCCGCCGAATATCCATTCACGAGCAAACCGTGGATCCTTGCATGCAGCTGCAACCTGCATCAGAGAAATGCAATATTGTATATCGTCTTGACGTACGTAATATTTCATTCGGCAATGGACCGTACCTTCGGTGATACCTTCCGATAAATAAGCGAGTGCATTGTTGAAAATTTGAAAAATGAATGCGATATTCCTCCTGCGACTTTCGATTCCAAGGTTCTGATCCGATTCCAAGATTCACTGCAAATCAAATGTCATCGTGACGTCACCTGAACGCGAGTTACTTCACTCGGCTAGTAATTTTTTATTAAACGTGACGTAACACAAATACGTTGAATATAAATATGAATACGAATATCATGTAATATGATGTAATAATTATTGTCACTGGCTATTAATAAATGCATTACAATATTCATGAGCTGATTTGTCACTTTCGACACTGTAGATTATACGAGGAATGCGTCTGACACACAAGTGTGTGTGAGAGAAAGAAGGACACTCGAGGAAGGTCAAACTAACCCTTCGATAGTCGAAAAGATTGGGACTCATAACCTCGTTTTACCTTGTCACGACATGATTCCAACCTCGATGATTATGGAGCTGACATAATTCCGCTTCTCCTCGAGTCTCACCGCACTCGATCGCAATTATATCCGCAACACAAGCTTCCGAGCAGCAACGTACGACGCAGGATCACCATTAACCACCATACCTGTCACACTTCGCTTCGCTGGGCGGTCCGCTGCCGAGTTCGCGTTGTTGACGGTGACGTCACGGCAGCCATGTTTGATGCCCAAAGTGCAAACTCGGAGCTTGCGGTAGCCGGGAGCTTTTGCGTTGCGATATAACTGCGATCGAGTATGGTAAGTGTCTCGGAAAAAGGCAGAATTATTTCATCTCCTTAATCATGCTATGGCAAGATATTACGAGGTTACGAGTCTCATATATGTATGTGCGATTATCGACTATCGCGCATGATTAATTGATGAAATTTTTGCGTCACATTCGTTCGCGCGCAAACGCATTATTCACATAATCTATAATATTATCGAAAATGACAAATCATTTAATGAATATTGTAACGCATTTGTTAATAATTAACGATGACAATTATTATGTGACATTCGCGATATTCGATATGCATATGCGGTTAAGTTTATATTCGATGTACAAATAACGTTATTGTCTTGTTTATGGAAATTATCGTTCGAATGACGTCATAATGGCCATATTTGATTGCATAGCGCAAACTTGGAATCGGATCTCAACGCGCCATAACGGAATCGGAAGTCGAAAGATGCGATGATCTCTGCGCTTAGTTTCACTGTGCTGGTGAATGGTATGCAATTATTTGTGGCATCAGGTCGTTCGTAATGCGAATATAATTTCCATCGAGCTTGGTGAGTACCAAAGAAGTGGAATTAATTGAATTCTATGATCTCTATGGTCATAATTATATCATATATCATATATCATAATTATATCATATATTACGGTCATCAGAATCACTCTAATCTCATCATTCAAATTTTATACACAATTTTAGGTTTTCAAAAATAAATTATATGTTAATAAGTAAATGTACAAATCAAGAAAAATATCGCGTCAATTTTTCCAAATTAACTTTAGCACAGCTCAAAATTTTATTGTTAAACGTACTAATAAATTACTCATTACTTACAATTTTTTTCGATCAAATTTTAATGTCTCATAATACATAAAATATATATTTATTTACAATATATTTTAATACATAATACATAAAATATATATTTATTTACAATATATTTTAATACATAATACATAAAATATATATTTACTTATAATATATATTTTTAAAAAGTCAGAAAAAGAGAATATTTCTAGACTAAACATTTAACCAAATTATATTAATTATTGAAAGTTAAAAAATATTATTTTAATCTGAATATTATATGAAATAATAAATATATAATATATAAGGGATTATGTATAAAATCACGAGCTATTTTATCTGGAATAAGCAAATTTCAAATCTTATCTAAAACCAAATTATAGTCTTTATAAGATATCGCTTGTTTCTTATTTTATTCTTGTTCTTGACATGATAACAACATCTTACAATCCTTCGCAAGCAGTGATCTTATGACCGGAAATATTATGATAAAGAAAAAGACTAAAGAGAAAGTATAAAAAAAAGAGATTCGGAGATCAACATATAGGATAATAAGAGAGACGTATATGAACCTTATAAAAAATTTAGAAGTGAGTCCAAGACGAGTTCTGGAACGAATAACACGTATTTCGTAATTCGTAGTTAGATATAGCAAAACCATTGTTGTTCATCTTGCTTGGATAAACGGAAACAATATTTAACAATTAAATGCTTCTTCTTTTCCTGAGATAAGTATCTTTCTTACTTTCGGTTATGTTTTTGTAATAGCATTTAATTTCAGTTTATCCATCCTCTTCGATTTCTTTGTAAAATATGTATATTTATTAAGCGAGTATTTATCATCTTGTTAATATTTCGCGAAAATTAATTTTTCTCAATTATTTGATGTATAATATTTATAAATATTTATTTTTTATATATACATATTTTTAAATTTCTTTTCTTAACGTTATTATTTTCGTCATCAGTATATTATCATTTAGCAGGACAAAGTCATTCGTGTTGAAATTTGCGTTATAAATTTCTTCTCCAGATCTCTTTTTTTCTTGGTTGAAATTCTGTTAGCAATTGACGAATTATTAGTTGAATAGTAAAAGTAATTCTTTTTCAAAATAACAAGTAATTTATACGTGGATATAATAATAATGGTTATAATGTATATTATAATTTTCATTTTATTCTTGCAGCAAACACTTAATTTTATAATGAATTTCAACGAAATACAAGTATCAATACATATTCTTATAATCAATTTATTATTCTATTTACATTTAGTATTTTGGACTTCCATTTTCTTTTCATATTTATTAACATTTTGTGCCGCGTTTCTGTCTACGTTTAATTTTTTTAAAGCATGTAGACAATGTATAGTATTACATATAGTTGCACTTTGGATCGAAATCGAGAATATACTGAATATACTCGACAGGCATTGGATGGAAATAAGTGATATATTTCATAGATTGATGCATCATTTTACATATATGATATTTAATTTTTAAATATTTTACATTTATTTATTTGTATATAATCCTTTTTCGATTAAAATATAGTTTGAATTTAAATGTTTTATTAATTGTAACACTTGTGTTATATGTGTGCGTATATTTATTAAAATGTGTGATTTGCTCAGTCAATTATCACATTACTTTTCTAATAAACATATACATGCATAAACATAGAACTTAATCAAATCAAAGAAACGGAATTAATTAAATTCTGTGATCGCTATGGTCATAATTATATTATATAATACAATATTATGGTCATCAAAATCACTTTAATCTCATCATTTAAATTACAATTTTAGGTTTTCCAAAATAAATTATATGTTAACAAGTAAATGTGCAATAGAGAAAAAGAGAGATATCCAATTGGTTTTTTCAAATTAACTTTTGCAAACATAGTTTAAAATTTTATCGTTAAATGTACTAATAAATTACACGACAATTTTTTTCGAACAAATTTTAACGATTCATAATACATAAAATATATATTTTGAAAAAATCGGAGAGAGAATATCTAAATATTTAACAAAATTATATCAATTATTGAAAGTTAAAAAATATTATTTTAATTTGAATATATTATTATTATATGAAACTTTGCATGATAAATATATAATATACAAGCAATTATATATAAAATTACGAGCTATTTTATCTGGAATAAGCAAATTTCAAATCTTATTTAAAACCAAAAGCCAAATTATAATTGTCTATAAAATATCGCTTGTTTCTTATTTTATTCTCGTTCTTGGCCTTAAACGTGAGGACATTTTGAGGTAAACAATCTTTCGTAAGCAGTGATCTTATGATCGGAAATATTATGATAAAGGAAAAAACACAAAGAGAAAGTATAAAAAAAGAGACGCAGAGATCAATATACATAACAATAAGAGAGATGTATATCGATACTCTATAGAAAATTTAGAAGTGAGTCCAAGACGAGTTCTGGAACGAATAACACGTATTTCATAATTCGTAGTTAGACATAGCAAATTTTTTATTTTTCATCTTACTTGTATAAACGGAAACAATATTAAACAATTAAATGCTTCTCCTTTTCTTGAGATAAGTATCTTTCTTACTTTCTGTTATGTTCTTGTGATAACATGCAATTTCAATATATTCATCTTCATCGATTTGTTTGCAAAATACGTATATTGATTAAAGGAGTATTTATCATCTTGTTAATATTTCGCGAAAATTAATTTTTGTCAATTATTTGATATATAATATTTATAAATATCTATTTTTTATGCATATTTTTAAGTTTCTTTTCTCAACATTATTATTTTCGTCACCAGTATTTATTATTTAGCAATACAAAGTCATACGTGTTGAGATTTGTGTTATAACTTTCTTAGATCCTTTTTTTTCGGTTGAAATTCTGTTAGAAATTGATGAATTATTAGCTCAGTAGTAACACTTTCTCAAAATAAGAAGTAATTTATAGATTGATATATATAATGACTTTATTCCGCAACATACTTAATGTTATACTTAATGTTATATTTATTTTTATACTGTGTTTATTAGGCGGATTTGCATATTTAATTTTATATGTCTATTTATATTTCTTGTGTTTCAATGCGTGGGATTTTTATTTGAAAACGGTATGTCACTATAGTTTATATATTCTAATATATATAGTATTGTTTTTGATCGAAATTTGGAGATTATTGAGAGCGAGACTGAGAATAAATCAGATTTATAGATTGATACGCTATTTTGCATGTGGTATTTTATCATTAAACTTGTATTATTTATATCATTTAACATTATATACATTTGTGTTATATATAAGCACATATTTATTAAAATATGTGATTTACTCCGTCAATTATTACATTATTTTCTAATAAACATATACATACATAAACTTACTTACATAGAACTTAATCTAACCAAAGAAACGGAATTAATTAAATTCTGATCGCTATCAGAATCATATTATATAATACAATATTACAGTCATCAGAATCACTCTAATCTCATCATTTAAATTACAATTTTAGGTTTTCAAAAATAAATTATATGTTAATGTCAAGATAAATAGTATCGTGTCAGTTTTGAAATAGTTTTTTCAAATTAACTTATGCAAACAAAATTAGCTCAAAACTTTATTGTTCAACGTACTAATAAGTTACTTATTAATTAGAATTTTTTTCGATCAAATCTTAATGTCTCATAATACATAAAATGTATATTTTGAAAAAATCGGAAATAATCGAAAATATCTTTACACTAAACATTTAACAAAATTATATCAATTACTAAAAGTTAAAAAATATTATTTTAATCTGAATATTATATGAAATTTTGCATGATAAATATATAATATACAAGCGATTATATATAAAATTACGAATTAGTTTATGTGGAATAAACAAATTTCAAATCTCATATAAAGTTAAGTGTCAAATTATAATTTTTATAAGATATCTTTTATAAGATCGCTTGTTTCTTATTTTATTCTTGTTCTCGACCAAACGTGAAGACAATATTTTAAACAATCTTTCGCAAGTAGTGATCTTATGACCGGAAATATTATGATAAAGAAAAAAACACAAAGAGAAAGTATAAAAAAAGAGACGCAGAGATCAACATACATAACAATAAGAGAGATGTATATCGATACTCTACAGAAAATTTAGAACTGAGTCCAAGACGAGTCCTGGAACGAATAACATGTATTTCGTAATTCGTAGTTAGACAAAACCATTGTTTTTCATTTTG
This sequence comes from Camponotus fellah, assembly GCA_030586385.1. Taxonomy (NCBI): domain Eukaryota; kingdom Metazoa; phylum Arthropoda; class Insecta; order Hymenoptera; family Formicidae; genus Camponotus; species Camponotus fellah. The sequence goes on from JAPIVC010000911.1 coordinate 689,510, forward strand.
CTTGGATAAACGGAAACAATATTAAACAATTAAACGCTTGTCCTTTTCCTGAGATAAGTATCTTTCTTATTTTCTGTTATATTCTTGTAATAGCATTCAATTTCAGTTTATCTATCTTCATCGATTTATTTGCAAAATATGTATATTGATAAGGGAGTATTTATTATCTTGTTAATATTTTGCGAAAATTAATTTTTCTCAATTATTTAATGTATGATATTTCTAAATATCTACTTTTTATATATACATATTTTTCTTTTCTCAACATCATTATTTTTTTTACTAATATTTATTATTTAGCAAGACAGTTATTTGTGTTGAGATTTGTGTGTTATAACTTTCTTAGATCTTTCTCTTTCGGTTGAAATTCTGTTAGCAATTGACGAATTATTAACTCAATAGTAATACTTTCTCAAAATAAGAAGTAATTTATAGATTTAGATATACATATACATATATATATATATATATAATGACTTTATTCTGCCAAATACTTAATTTTATATTTATTTTTATATTGTGTTTATTAGTCGGATTTACATCTTTAATTTTAACTTACTATTTATTATACTTGTATTTTAATGCGTTTGATATTTATTTAACAATAGTATATATCGTTAGTGTACATACCCTTCTAATATATATAATAACGTTTTTAAACGAAATCTTGAGATTATTGAGAGAGAGACTGGGAATAAATCAGATGTGGATTAGTAGCATGATACGCTATTTAGCATGTAGTATTTTATATCAATTAAACTTGTATTATTTATATCATTTAACATTGTGTTCATATGTGTTATATATATGCGTATATTTAAATATATGATTTACTCCGTCAATTATTACATTATTTTCTAATAAACATATACATACACATAAACATATACATAAACATAGAACTTAACCTAACCAAAGAAACGAAATTAATTAAATTCTGATCGCTACGGTTCGTCAGAATTATATTATATAATACAATATTACGATCATCAGAATCACTCTAATCTCATCATTTATATTACAATTTTAGGTTTTCAAAAATAAATTATATGTTAATGTGCAATATCAAGATAAATAATATCGTGTCAGTTTTGAAATAGTTTTGTCCAAATTAAATTATGCAAACAAAATTTGCTCAAAATTTTATTGTTCAACGTATTAATAAATTACTCATTACTTACAATTTTTTTCGATCAAATTTTAATGTCTCATGATACATAAAATGTACATTTTGAAAAAATCGGAAAGAAGATATCTCTACACTAAACATTTAACAAAATTGTATGAATTATTAAAAGTTAAAAAATATTGTTTTCTGAATATTATATGAAATGTTGATAAATGCATGATAAATATATAATACAAGCGATTATATATAAAATCACGAGTTAGTTTATGTGGAATAAGCAAATTTCAAATCTCATATAAAGCTAAGTGCCAAATTATAGTCTTCATAGGATATCGCGTGTTTCTTATTTTATTCTCGTTCTCGGCCAAACATAGGAACAACATTTTAGACAATTCTTCGCATATAATGATCTTATAACCGAAAATATTATGATAAAGAAGACATAAAGAGAAAGTATAAGGGATTCAGAGATCAACATACATGACAATAAGGGAGTTGTATATCAATACTCTATAAAAAATTTAAAAGTGAATCCGAGACGAGCTCTGGAACGAATAATATGTATTTCGTAATTCGTAGTTAAACACAGCAAAATACATATATTTATTAAGCGAGTATTTATCTTGTTTATATTTCGCGGAAATTAATTTTTCTCAATTATATTTGATGTATAACATTTCTAAATATCTATTTCTTATATATACATCTTATATATACATATTTTATATATACATATTTTATATATACATATTTTTAAGTTTCTTTTCTTATCATCATTATATTCTTCGCCACCAGTATTTATTATTTAGCAAAACAAAGTCATTCGTATTGAAATTTACGGTATAAATTTCTTCTCTAGATCTCTTTTTTTCTCAGTTGAAATTCTGTTAGCAGTTGACGAATTATTAGTTGAATAGTAATTCTTTTTCAAAATAAAAAATAATTATATATTTGTGTGTGTATATATATATATATATATATATATATTATACAATTATATATAATGATTTTCATTTTATTCTTCCAACACTTAATTTATAATCAATTTATTCTACGAAACTTATTCTTATACTTATTCCTATAATCGATTTATTATTCGTATTTATGGATATTTATGGGTTTAACATTATTCCTTTTTATATTATTTTATTATTATTTTGTCTCGATAAATGTATTTTTTTTTGGAGAATGTATATATATATACATATATATATATATATATATATATATATATATTATTATTTTTGTTTGAATTCTTTAGAATATTGAATAAACTGGAAATAAATTTGATATGGTTTTATAGATGCGCTATTTTACATATGGTATTTAATATTGTTTAAATTTTTAAATATTTTATATTTATTTGTATAATCCTCTTTTAATTAAAATATAGTTTGAATTTAAATATTTTATTAATTGTATACATTTGTGTTATATGTGTGCGTATATTTATTAAAATATGTGATTTGCTCCGTCAATTATCACATTATTTTTCTAATAAACATATACATGCATAAACATAGAACTTAATCAAATCAAAGAAACGGAATTAATTAAATTCTGTGATCACTGTGGTCATAATTATATTATATTATATATTATAATATAATATTATGATCATCAGAATCACTCTAATCTCATCATTTAAATTACAATTTTAGGTTTTCCAAAATAAATTATATGTTAATGTACAATATCAAAATAAATAGTATCGTGTTTTGAAATAGTTTTTTCAAATTAACTTATACAACATAGTTCAAAATTGTATTGTTAAATGTACTAATAAATTATTTATTAATTAGAATTTTTTTCGATCAAATTTTAATGTCTCATAATACATAAAATGTATATTTTGAAAAAATCGAAAGAGGATATCTCTATACTAAACATTTAACAAAATTATATCAATTATTAAAAGTTAAAATATTGTTAAAATATTGTTAAAAGTTAAAAATATTGTTTTCTGAATATTATATGAAATTTTGATAAATGCATGATAAATATATAATACAAGCGATTATATATAAAATCACGAGTTAGTTTATGTGGAATAAGCAAATTTCAAATCTCATCTAAAGCTAAATGCCAAATTATAGTCTTTATAGGATAGCTTGTTTTTTATTTTATTTTTCTCGGCCGTGGGGACAACATCTTAAACAATCCTTCGCAAGCAATGATCTTATGATCGGAAATATTATGATAAAGAAAAAGACACAAAGAGGAAGTATAAAAGAAAGAAATTCAGAGATCAATATACATGATAATGAGAAAGATGTATATCAATAGAAAATTCTCTATAGAAAATTTAGAAGTGAGTCCAAGACGAGCTTTGGAACGAATAATACGTATTTCATAATTCGTAGTTAGACATAGCAAATTTTTTATTTTTCATCTTACTTATATAAACGGAAACAATATTAAATGCTTCTCCTTTTCTTGAGATAAGTATCTTTCTTACCTTCTGTTATGTTTTTGTAATAACATTTAATTTCAGTTTATCCATTCTCTTCGATTTCTTTGCAAAATACGTATATTCATTAAGCGAGTATTTATTATCTTGTTAATATTTCGCGAAAATTAATTTTTCTCAATTATTTGATGTATAATATTTATAAATATCTATTTTTTATATATCTATTTATATATATCTATATTTTTATATATAAATTTGTATATATAAAAAAATAGATATTTATAAATATTTTTAAGTTTCTTTTTTTAACGTCATTATTTTCGTCACCAGTATTTATTATTTAGCAAGACAAAGTCATACGTGTTGAGATTTGCGTTATAACTTTCTTCTCTTATATAGTTTGACATATATATGTATATATATATATATATATATATATATATATATATACATATATATGTCAAACTATAAATTACTTTTTATTTTGAGAAAGAATTACTTTTATTATTGAGTTCATATTATTCGTCAATTGTTAACAGAATTTCAACCGAGAAAAAAAGAGATCTGGAGAAGAAAGTTATAACGCAAATCTCAACACGTATGACTTTGTCTTGCTAAATAATAAATACTGGTGACGAAAATAATGAATAAATTGGATGTAGAGATCTCTTAGATTGATATACTATTTTGCAAATAATATTTTATATGATTTGAACTTTTTAATATTTTGCATTTATTTCTATAATCCTCTTTCAATTAAAATATAGTTCCAATTCAAATATTTTATTAATTATTTACATTTGTGTTATATGTGTGTGTATATTTATTAAAATATATGATTTGCTTCGTCAATTATCACATTTTTCTAATAAACATACACATGCATAAACATATGCACGATATTTGCATAAAATTGTATTATATGTTTTTTATTTTACTCACGCTTTAAATCTTCATTTGATACGCACAAATTTGTATATTTTGTGTTCGAGATAAATACTCGTCAAACAGTGTTGAAATGTTGAATATAAATTGTATCGCGAATGTAAAATGTTTTAATGAGGATTGATGGATTAAAATTGACGATGCGGCAGATTCTGCAGATGTAATCATAGTTTTTTTACATATGGTTGATTTTCTCAATGGACTTTGATGCATGCATAATATATAAGTCATTATTGTTTCTTTTATAATATGAATCGTATAGCTTTCACTTGACATTTCGTATTTTTTGGATTTTAAATTTTGAGGAGGGGAGGCGGAGAGAGAAATTTGATTTGTATTGAGCCTTATTCTCATTTATACATTTCAAATATTTTGAAAAAATTATTATTATATATTTTAATTATTATTATTATATATTTTAATTATTATTATTATATTTTGTGAAACATTGATAATCTCATTTAAATAAATTACGTAACGATTTTAATATGCGGTGTATATTTAGCGTCACTATTAAAAGAAAAGTCGTTCGTCTCTAATTCCATTGTTTTGAATGATTCATGCAGGATGATCATAAACCGTGTAAATCGCGGCTTAAACACAGAACGCGATCGACCGACGATCAATCTCGTCGCGAAACAGCTCGACTGAAAAACCCGCGATAAAGTAAATGATTTTTTTCGGTTCAACCGCTACGAACGGCTGATCGCTTATACCTGCGATAAATTCTACACTTCGGTCATACGTATAATAAATCCCGTGGTCAGTTTTTATGTAATTTAAATAAAGAGATTCCTCTTCACACAATGAGTAAACGACCTCCTCTACCCCTTAATTCCTTAAAATTTTAAAAATATGAGTAAAATTTTCAAAATATCAATAATTTTCTTTTAATTTTTTCATTCTCTGTATGAAATTTGACGTTTCCGAAATCGCGCGCCCGGCCAATGTATTGCGGATTCGATTGAGAAGGACATGCTAGAAAAGTAATCGTGAATAAAAGTCGCAAAGTGTATGTGGAACACATTGTGGTCACCGGTCGATGCGCAAGCCGCCGTTCAGTCTCACAAACCTGCGTGTATCAAGCTTATTATTTCCCCCTACTTCGCGACGCGATGTTACTGCCCAGGAAAATTTTACTGAAGGGAATAGGGCTACCGTGCGTGTGTAATGCAGTGTCGATTGCAGAATTTAGTATCCCAACAGAAAATTGCCGAGAAGAGTAAATTCGATGCCTTGATATCTTGTCTGAAATAAGAAAAATCCAGATAAAAATATTTTAATATTTAATTCTTGAAAATAAATATATCCTTAATTTTCATATTTATTTTCAACAAGTAGATTTCGTAGATTTCGAATTTGACTTCTTTTAAATTAAAAGGTTCTTTTTAATTTTCCGATAAGAGCTTTTTCAGTTATTGATGTAAAACACTTTTCATATCATATCTAATCGTTATACAAGAACTCTATAACTTCGCAAGTTTGCTTGAAATATACGCATGTATATATGAACTTATGCACATAGATTTACGCATACTTGTATATGTAACTGTAAAGAATTATTTTTTATTACTATAAAGTGGAATTTATTTTATATATTTTTATATATTATGTATTATAATATATACTACTAATAATTATAATACTAATAATATATACTACTAACAATTATAATTATAATTATATACTATTATATACTTATATATAATATATAATATATAATATATTATATATTTTTTATTACTGTAATAGAATTATTAAAAGCAAGCAAATATTAATAGATTAATATATATTTTCTCTAAAATATTTCCAAAATTAAAATCAAAGGACACAATTGAAACTATCGTCAAGGACAAAGTACGTTCTGTTTTTCTATATCCTCATCATCTGTGACATCACGCTTTAAATGATTGCTTACAGAAAAAAATATCTGCGATGCAAAAAGTAATTAATCATATCAATAATTAATTATATTCAAAAATTATATACAAAAATTTTGAAACGTGAAAACGAAAAAATGTGGATGGAGCCACAAACCTCCCTATCTTTATGTGAGATATCGAATCTGCGATCCCTAATGTGACGATACTTTGTCGAGCAAGTCGATACAATCGAGAAGTTTAAATGAAGCAAGTTTGTAAGTACTGCGATGGAATTATAATTCCATCGGTTGAAGATAAAATAGGTCGTGGTCGAAACACATGCCGCGGCGCGCCTCTGTAAATGTACCATGCCGTCGTTGCACTATTTATACGCGCGTAGGTGCTACCTGATGGAGGGGAAGGGACGTAAGCAGGCGAGAGATGACGGGGGTGAACGAAAAGGGGTAGCGAGGGTGAAAGAGCGCAGGGTCGGCAGTAGGCGGAGCGTGCAATTCTTTACGTTCCTTTTACTGTGCGCAATTTCAGCGCAATGCACCACCAACCGGCTGAGATCAGATGAAAGAGAGAGAGAGAGAGAGGGAGAGTAAATTGCCATGCGCACCCTAAATAATTGAAGCATTAGAGACACGGTATCGCTTTAGATGCTCTAGATTTTGCTGCTATCTCCGAGGGGAAAGAAATCGGCGCTTTCTTCGTTCACCCGATATATACATTAGTCGAACACTGTCGCTCTCGATGAAACTGTTATTAGTCTCGTTATTTCCGCGTAATCGGCTCGTTTTTCTGGCAAAATTCCATGTGTGTATGTGTGTATGTATGTGTGGATGGTGATTTAAAATTCAAATTACTGACATTTGAGCGTAATCCTCTTTTTCGCGAGAAGTTTATTTGGACCGATTTAATTCTTCGTTTTTCCGAAACTGTTTTTTTACTCTAGCACTCTAAATTACTTATACGATGTATAGAGTATGCGTGATATTGGAAATAAGAACCTGGGACTGTAGAGAAGTATATAAAAAGTTGAAAAGTAAAGTTATTGTTTTCTCGAGTCTTCTCGAGAGACAATTTCTAGCGCATATATAATACATATTTTTGAATGCATTGCGTAAACAAATAACAAAGATTTGCTTCTCTAACATGTACGAATATATTATTTTTGCACACACTTATTTTATATTCTCGATGTGCTATGATATATGTATTTTTATGTGTATTTATATTTTGTATGCAAAACACGGATAAAATTGTGGAGAATATGTGATATCTACACTTTTAATATTCATATTATCAACAACATTTTGAGACACGTCTTTTTCTCTTTTTCTTGCATAACTTGATAAAATATTGATTCAAATATTGACAGAGATACCAGAAATATATTAATAAAAATATATTAATTATGTCGATAAAAAATTTTAATACAATACAGACATACTACACACTATATACATTATACACACTATATACATTACATAATATATACATACAATATACAATATATTATACAATATACTACATACTACATAATATATACATACAATATATGATATTAATACAATATATTTTTATTAGTAATCATTTCGATATATCGCGTATCTTTTGATAAGCTATGGAATTCGAATTAATGCGCTCGCGTATTTTATATTCTAATACTGTAAAAATTCTATGATAGGAATTGCGATTTTAATGCTAGCGTGTCGAGGCCAATTGATATACCTGCCTTCGAGAAACTTTCGGAAAATGACGTTTAAAGTCAGAAGTCACGCACATTGGTTTCTTCGTTGCTTTTGGTTAAATGTAGACGTGAAAATACGCCATAGGCGAGCAACAATAAATCACTCACATGGCTGCTAATAATTATGAAAATAAAATATGCGACTAATATAATATTAATCGAAGCTATAGTTTTTTTACGCGAGATACAGATTCATTTTTTACGAAAATGTTTATTACAATTTTATTCGCAAATTTGCAATCAAATTGTCGTAGCTCGACCTTTGATGGAAATGTTAAAATGCAATCCTCGAAATTCAATTGGGAATTACCGTATCGATGTCGGTATCGTCGTGCAACGCAGACTTTATTGCCACGACGTGCTCTAGATCTCTGCGGGATCTTCATAAAATACACGCGAAATACGGATGAGTCGCAAACTTCGCGAGAAAAACAGGACGATCTCTTTGGTAATAGCTACGCTCGAGATCGATTTTCCTACATATTTGTTTATTTCAAAGTCCAAGCGCTCTATTTCCTACGACGTTTCTCCGTAAAAACTTGTTTGTAGCAAGTGAGATAGAGAAAATAAATATAATATGATAAATATATGAAATGTAAAAAACTGCGATGTAAGATGCATATTAAGCAGTGAAGAAATCAAACAGTCAAATTTGCAATTTAATTCGTTATTTTGAAGAGTTTAATATTCAGCCATAATATTTTATCGATTATTTCTATAAAATAAATTCTCTTAAATGAGAAAAAGTAATTTTGATTAATTTCTCTTTTGAAAAAAAAAGAAAAATTCTTTAACAGTTACACGCACGCGCGCACACATGTAAAAATATTTTCATATGCGTATATTTTAAACTGTGCAAGTTCTTTTTGTAGTGATTAGAGAGAGAGATATGATATAAAAATTTCATATCAAGCGTTCCTTTCCCAAGTAACGTCACTTGTTTTTACGCTACATCGATCTTAGACATCGTCTGGTTTACTTTTAGTCTCCGACGGTTATTATTAAACGCTTTAATCATCCTTGTAATCGCGTAACATCCCCATGTGAAGTGTCAAGTATATATATTCCTCTTGGTATCAAATCAATTATAACCTCATAAAAGGTTATAATTGAAATAATTATTTATTACGTACTCTTTAATATTAATTTTCTTCACATATCTCGAAGATATGCAAGAACTAGTCGACATCTCTGCGCGATACGTTATTCTCGACACGTATTACATATTTATTAAAGCATTTAATTCAATTTAATCTTTGAAGAAATCATAAAGAGACGATGTAAAATATTGCAGAAACTAATACATACACTTTTGCATTATTTTTCATCAGTCGTAAATCATCATAGCGGATACGTGTTTGTACGCACGAGTAGTTGCCATTTATTCACTATACTTGAAGTACGAGCGGTTCGATACCAACGACTGTTGAGGAAAAAAACTTAAGCTCCAGTAAAGCTCGTTAGATTCTCTATGCAGGGAAGCAATGAATCTTTCTTGAACGACTAGCGAGTTGTTATTGCTCTCCTCGCACGCTCGCCTTTTCGAATGAAAAGACCGAGGGAAGCGCACCGTCATATTTCTTTCGTGTTATTCTCCTGTCGCGGGCAGGTTAAAAAAACTATCGGTCCACCGGTCGAGTTAATGTATCTTTAATATTGCGCGGTTCGGAAGAATGAACGTCGCACCCCCACGACAATGGAAAAGCATTATTTATCGGATTATGCAACGCTTGGCTGCCCCGTTAACGAATTATCGCGCGCGTTTCGGAAGAAACTTCCACCGTTTTTTGGATCAGCTGGCATCATCGTTAACGTTATTAGATTCTATCTCGCGCAGCCGCCTCTTTCGTCCTGTAAGCAAACTACTTTACGGTAATTACGTTAATACTCCGGCGCGTTTTCCGCTATGTAATATATAATGAACCGCAAAAATATATCCTAAAAATTTGCATGATGATGGAGAAGACTAACAATTTCAAATTTGGAATATATTTTTTGTAAGAAATATTTTTATTGTTAATTGTACATATTTGCAGTAAACAATAGATTTTTTTTTCCTAAATATATATAAAATTTTAGATAAATGCACTAATATTCTCTAGATTGTGATTTAATTAAAAATATTCATAAAGTTTGATTAAAAGAGAAAAAGATTGCAGATTGCTCTAAGAGTAGATTATTTGAAGAATGAATAATTATTCTTCTTTTAAAATGACAGAAAAGTAATTTGAAGTGATATAAATTGAGCGAGAAATGACCTGCTTTCTGAAACGTCTACAATTATTCCATTTTATATGTGTCAAAGAAAGATAAAAATTTTTACAGTTGAGTGCGAATGAGGATATTACGAATATAATTGTCGCGAATTTTTTGTCAAGCACAAAACAATTTTTTATAAAACCCAAGCTTTCAATATTATTGCATATTTCTTCCTTCTTCGAGTTTCTTAGGCGGATCACGTATGCGATACATGATCGAGACGACGTTTTCTTCGTCTGTCTACTACTAGTATATACGCAAATTGACAATTCGGCAAAAAAGAAATACGGGAAGAGAATATTGCTTCGCTATCGTTTGTCGTGTGTGAAATCCAAGAATTCTACATTTCAATACGACTACTCACATCGTTTCACGTTTTCTCTTTAATACGAAAAAGAGAGAATTGTTTGCGATATTTGTATATATTTATTTTAATATTTGACAAAATTTATTTTAATATTTGACAAATTTTACTTTAATATTGGACAGATTTTTAATAAATATTCAAATATAATACAAGAGATAAGATTTCTTATTTTATTTATTAAAAATGACATTATCAATGTAGAAAAAATTAATTATAACTTTTTTACGATAATACTTATTATACTGACCAAGATATTTAACATCGTGCGAATTAAAAATTTTAAATGCATGTTTTTCAAAGATAAAAATTATTTTGAAACTCGGAAGAGAATCTATAGTCTGCTGTTAGTACGTGATTTCTAGCTCACATGGAATAACAATTGCCGAATAATTTAACATAACGATTTAAGATACCTCGTGTAACCTTCTTTATTATTTAAAATCTTAAAATTATCTTGACCCATTTTTAGATATTGATGAATTATATCAGAAAATTAAAAAACGTTCAATCTGTCCATTTCGAATTTAAACGTTTTCGATATTCGATATTTACGATATAATTTTCACGAATTCGCTAATTTTTTTAGCATAGGCATTCAAATTGTTTTCAATTATTCACCGCAAAATGAATAATTCTACCTTAGAGCGGAATTCATCAGCTAAATTCGATAATTATACGCTCTTAACATTTTTAAACGAAGAAATTTTTAAGTGAAAAATCTATTATATATATGCATAAAAATAAAGACAGTTTTTTTTAATTTGATTTAATTTGATTTAATTTCCTCAAATTTATTCATTCGACTTTTTAACGACAGAATTTACTTGTTTTTTTACATTTAACAGTTTAAAATTATCAAAAAAGTTTTTAAAAGTAAATTCTGAAAAATGAATTTTTCTTGATAAAAATATCTACAGCGACGAATTCACTTGTCGAAATTTCTCAAATGCTAAATTACTTGACACGAATAAACCTCGTACAAATTTCTGTCAAAGTAAAGTCAAGCTAAAATACATTAAAAAGCAAAGTTTTGTAACTGCTTATAGATTTACCCTAATTTAAAGTTTTTTAATCAGACGTTACTTCTTTTTCTCTCGTAAAATTTGAACAAATAAATCTACATAATTTCAAAAGATTGAAAATTATAAAAAATTTTTTGATAGTATTCTATAAAAGAAAATTTATATTTATTGATTTTAGTATTACTAAGAACATTTATAGATCGGAGAGTCGAATTAACATCAAATATTATACATCTCACAGCGTAGAGTCACGTAAAATATCAATGATAAATAAAACATCAAGGTTATTCAAACGTAGAAAAATTACGATATCCACTGCCGCTTGCTCCTACATTTGCCACACGAGACATTTAATTTCCACGAGTCACGTGATCACGCGAGTCCTTTGACGCAATCTCACCCCAAGCAGCAGCAAAATTCGTATAGACTCTACGAATGGCGACGTATTTTTACGACAAGGTACTTCGATCATTTTACTCGTTCCTTCTATCTTAAGAACGTCGCGCATGAAAGAAAAACATGCAAATCTTAGTGAACGATAACAAAAAGTCGTTCGTTATCTGAAGCATTCAGATAAAGAGACTGAAAAAAACTTTGCATATTAAATTCCAAAGAAAATCTCTTAAATTCTTTCTGACACATTCCTGTATACATTATTATCTTATTTACGATTTATCTCGTGCGTTAATAATTTGTAGTGATTTACGTAAATTAATAATGTATTTTCTTTTGTGTTCTTTACAAACAAAACTTTTTCAATAATTGTTTGAAATTCTGGCATTCACTTGTAACGTGTTTTTAAATTTTTTAATGATTATGTACCGAAATTACTGAGAATATCAATTAAATAATTTAAAATGAATAAAAAATAAAATAAATTGGACACATAATTATAATTTATTCGGCCAATATGACGTTTATAGTGGAGATAAATTACATTTCGTAAGATAATCCTTTCAAAGTGAACATGATTCGATTTCCGACTATTCACATTTTCTGTTACATTTTCATTCGATCTACAAGTCGGTTCATTTGCTACAAACCGCCTCTTTGCGCAGTAGTAGTAATGACCTCTTATCATTCAGCCATTAGGCTGTCGGCATGTCAGAAGCATTATCGCAAAGTATGAAGAAAACTAACGAAGATCGTAATCTCTTCATCTTTGATTATTACTCCTATTATTCCTTTGTAAATTGTAAAGGAAGTCTTATCTTAAGTCTTAATTTAAAAATAAAATTATTTGAATGATATTCAGATACTATATAGTATACGGCCTCAATATTTAATTTTGTACTTGGACAATTATGAATACATTCTTTTAAAATTTCCGTATTTTCTGTACAACGATACAAATCGGTAAACGATGGTGGAAATGAGTTTTCCGTCACTTTAACATTTTTGTCTTATTCTAGATGCTTTGGTTTACAATCTAATGAAATCGTTTCTCGGAAACAATTTTCTACAAATAGTGATTAAAATGTCTTAATAAGATGTATTATGAAAGATTAAAATAAATGAATAAATGAAATAAATCCGATATAGCTTTCTTTTCGTTTAAAAAGAAAATAAAAATCTCTATAAATAATTTTTTTCAATCTTATAGCACGAGGATTATACAGAAAGAGAAAATAATGGATAGCTCGAACGATCGAATGATTCGATTTTCAAAGTTTATGACAGTATTTTAAATGCTATTTTACGCGAGGACTATTTCTCTTACAGCATCTCCTGTTATCACGTCGGCGCGGTGAATTATATGTTCTGAAGAGAGGAAAACAGACAAGAAGAAGAAGAAAAAAAAAGAACGGTAAAAGTTTCTGTTCCTGCCATATTCTTTCTCTTTTTGTTTTTCGAGAAAGTAATAAGGAAAAGAATTCATACTTTTCCGTATGCTGTTTTTCTTATTTTTAAACTGATGTTTTTACTAATCACAAAAGATTTTTTCCCGTTCATTTTCTTATTCCTCGTTTTTAACTAATAACTGACATGAGAGCGAGTTAATATCTTAATCGTAATCTTCAAAAATATTTATAACATATCGTCGAGAAATAATAACGTCGAAATAGACGTAATACAATTTGCATTTTGTGCCAAATTTTTTTCAAGCACTCTATTCAATATCAGTTCTTACTCTCACTTTCCATTATTTTCTTTTTCCACGTTTCCTCTTGTGAAGCGACATCGCGTACTACATAAATTCCTGACGTAGCCACGTTCACAGCCGTCGTCTGTTCAATATTTGCATTGTTCCTGATTTTATTTGAGGCCTAAACATTGGGTCTTTTAGAATGTCTTCTCGACGACCGTGTTACTGAAGCGCTTTGTACATGCCATATTTAAATAAAGTTATTATAATTGAAGATATGATATGCAATAAATGACTTAGCTCTCTTCTTTTGGGAAGGAGATTTTTGAAGAAGAAGGTAGTAGCGGATTATGATGTTAGAATCGATATATGGCATTATTACGTAACATTCATCTCCTTCTTTCAATTTTGAAAATTTTGTTCGCTTAGAGATATATCTTCAATTTAATTTAATAATATAAAAAACTTTTAGTAAAAAACTTTAGTAAAAAATTTTTTTTCTAAAGATTTTTCATTTTTCATTTTTTATTTCTCTTCATTTCATCCGTATGCGTAAGAAAGAAAAAAAAAAGAATAACAATTTCTTCTCGGAAATCGATTACGGTCGTTAATGCGACGTCGTCTGTTACGTTTGCGATGGCCTGGTTACAGACAATGGGGCACTAACGATGCCACGAGATAATAATGCGCCGTCATGAGCTGAATCGCACCACGTTACTGCATATTAATACTTGACTAGCAATGTCTCGATAAAGTAAACATAGGGAACACTTTTCATTACAAATCACTTTCTGCAAATAGATATATTGTTAAAAAGAATTGTTAGTATAAAGAAATTGTCGTATCCGAGTAGAATTATAGGCAAAAATGTCAAACGCAAATCGTTGCTGAAAATATGCAAATAAAATTTGTGTATACAGGTTTCTCCTATAATTTTTACGTAGGATGTTGCGATTCTCATTAACTTGCAATTGTTTATATTCTTGAAATTTAATTTCTAATTTACACTAATGTTGAATAATTTTATATTTGAATATTTCCCTCTTTTTTTTATATTACTTATGTACTGCAAATTAAAATAAAAATATTTTATGTAAAATGTTTTATGAATTTGCGAAACTGATTTGTAAATAATTAACGTGATATTAATTTCGTAACTGAATTTTTATACTTTGAAAAATCTCTCTGGAATATTTGATGTATTTTCTGCTTATAAATGATACATATTAATCTTGTTATCCTTAGGATTAATGTTGGAGATATTGAGAAATTATAGGTCACCATAAATCAATCATATCCTCACTACGACGGATTTGTGAATCGTTACATGTTAATCAAATTATTCAGAATATTCAGGATTGTGTGAATCAAGTTACATGATTAATAGTCTCGTAAATAATAACGTCAGTAAACTTCAATAAGAGGAGAAACGTCGAGTGTTTTTAAATGAAATTAATCATTACTTAGGCAGTTGTACTCGTTAGATTCCGCAGATTTATAAATTGTAGGAAACGAAAATTATTTGTCAATTACAGGCTAAACAATAAATGATATTGAAATCGGATGCACGCTGATATTCGAGTACGCGGTTTCCGCGCGATAAAAGAGTCACTCCTGTGATAAAATAAATCGCGATAACCACAAAACTCGCCTGTCCCATTTCTCCAACGCAGATTCGGTGAAAATAAACTTCAATCAACGATCATTGCATGAACAAGTATCGTTAGTTATTTCATAACGAGCGGTCGTTTGGAATTTAATACAGTTTCACGGCGTAACGATAACATTTGTTGAATGCGGATATTTTATAAAAACTATTTGAGTCCATTTTTTCTGCGTGTAAGTTATATTTATCGCTCTACTTAATTCCGCAAAATTATCTGTGGGTATTTATAAGATCACCCCCTTATTCTCGCAAATTTGCTTGTTGCATTAAATTCAAGTATAAGTATTAATTTCTAATATTCATTGCGATTCGAATAGTTGATTAATTGAACGCAGATATTTTATAAAAATTATTCGAGTCCTCTGTTGGCAATTTTTTCTGTGTAAGCTATATTTATTGTATTATACTCTTAATTTCGCAAAATTATCTGTGAGTAATTTATAAGATCACCCCTTTATTCTCTCGCAAATTTGCTTATTGTATTAAATTCAAGTATAAATATTAATTTTATTAGAATTTTTAATATTCATTACGATTGGAATAGTTGATTAATTGAACGCAGATATTTTATAAAAATTATTCGAGTCCACTGTTGACAATTTTTTTTGTGTAAGCTATATTTATTGCCCTATATTCTTAATTTTGCAAAATTATCTGTGAGTAATTTATAAGATTATCCCTTTATTCTCTCGCAAATTTGTTGTATTAAATTCAAGTATAAATATTAATTTCATTAGAATTTCTAATATTCATTGTGATTAGAATAGTTGATTAATTGAACGCAGATATTTTATAAAAATTATTCGAGTCCACTGATGACAATTTTTTTCTGTGTAAACTATATTTATTGTCTATACTCTTAATTCCGCAAAATTATCTGTGGATAATTTATAAGATCGCCCCTCTGTTGGAAATTTTTTCTGTGTAAGCTATATTTATTGCCCTATACTCTTAATTCCGCAAAATTATCTGTGGGTAATTTATAAGATCACTTCTTTAGTCTCTCGCAAATTTGCTTGTTGTATTAAATTCAAGTATAAGTATTAATTTCATTATAATTTCTAATATTCATTGTGATTGGAGAATTGAAATTTTTAATTTTTAATAAACTTTAATAAAAATAATACATCATTTCGCGGACTTATTGCTAAAAATATTTAACATAATAAAAGGGCTGATAAAACGAGAGACTTCCATCAGCTCTATAAATTCATCAACGTGTTACAAAAAGAGCACCTTATATAACTGCACAGAATGACGACAGCAGTAGACGTTCGCATTCCATAATTCACATTAGCACCACGTTCCGTTTCCTGCAAATCGATAAATGCACTCCCAAAGACGTTTTAAGCGCTCTTAGCGCAGTAAAATCGCTGTAAAGGGAAATTCGTCGTTTTCGCCGCACATAATATGCGTCATACCTAAGCAATGATGCACAGAATTAGTAGCAGAATTTATCAGTAGCACGGCATCTGCACGCGATACAAAACTATCGATAACTTATCCGCATGCCACGGCAAAGTGTGTCATAGGAATATGCCGTCAACGTGATAAAGCGAAGTTATAATTTTCTAGAATTTTATAGAGACGCGATCATCTCTCGCACGAGAATGGTACCAGTTCCGCAATAATTTTTATCAATATTAATCTATATATAAAATTCCAATTTACTTGTTTTTATTAATAATCTAATTCACTTCTCTTTATTAAACATAATTAGCATTTAAAGAACTAAAACTATCACTAATAAACTAAAAAAAATTATATTCTTTCCTTTTATAGGTGTTTGAAATAGATTGTAAAAAGATGGAAAAGAAAAATTTTTCACGTTCATAACAAAACTATTTTTAAATTTATTCTTATGATACATAAAATGTGTGCTCACCAAAAATTTTACATCATATGTATCTAGGTGATTATTTATTCAGTGCAAATTATTTTTTTTAATTTCAGTATTTATAATAAATTTTAATTTTTTTATATAATTATAAATATAATTATATAAATTGTATAAAGTATTATTACAATTATATACATTATATTTATAATTATATACAATATAATTATAAATAAAATAATATAAATATAAATTTTTTTTGTATAATTATAAATGTCACTGCAATATGGAATTTCAATATTTGCTATGATAGAATCTATTTAAAAATTTAAAAAAAAATAAAATTTGCTTATATTTTTAAATGAAATTCTTTGAATTCTTTCTTCGGAATTGCAATTGCTTTTTTTTTAACTATAATAATAATAATACTCTTGAATGCGTTATTACATGAGTAGGCAAGATATTTTTTATCGAATCGTCCATTTTACATGTGTGATGAAACAATAGTAATTTTGTCCTTTCATAAAATACTGCAAGTTTGTCATTTTTCATGTAAAATGAATTTCCATCCGTATTTTACGTGATATAAAAAAGCGAAAATTTCTTCTATTCGCCCTTGTTAATTTCATGAATAAAACGAGTATATCTCCTCATCTGTTAAATTTTTTCACTTGACATCTGTGAAGGGACGTAAAATAGAATAAACCATTTTATAGCTACCTGTAATATAATTTATATGATTCATATAGTCCACATATTTTACATGGAAGCAGTAAAGTTTGTTGAAATTTATATAAAGAAGAAACTTTTATTTTTTTATATTTTAAAAATTTACTTTTAAGTAAATCTTTAATTATTTATAGTCCAATTAAAAATTACAATAAAATGATTAGACAAAAATATATTATTTAATCTAAATATATAGATATCAAGGAAAACATTTTATTTTTAAATAAAAAGCATAAAAATTACAGTTATATTTAAATTTTAGAAATGTAAATAGCACTTTTTCGCGCATAATTGCTATATATAAATATTTTTACAATTCATGAAAAAATACAGGAAATGGGAGTCAAACTAAACAAAGCGTTTAAATATTAGAATGAAATCTTCTCGAAAATTGACAATTTCTTTTATTCGATTTCGAATCGACATCAAAAGAGAATTTGCATGTTTGCAGAGAAATTTCTGAAAGTATATTCATAGGTGCGATTTTGAGATCACATACACGCAATCAGTGAATTACATTGGAAAGTTCCGAGTTTCGTTTCGAGTTTGCGACAAGCGTAGATATAAGCGGATCTACGCCTGCCAGGTCTACGAAGCAAAATCACATCAGCAGAGGAGAGAACGCGAAGGTTAGACCTGTTATCGTCTTCCCTGTGGTATCGTGGAATATATCTGACAGGCGTGCGCAAGCAACTTTGATTGCGGCTTATTTGAATTGATGAATGGCGCGGCTCACACCGCGTCTGATTAAATTGCGTCAACTGCGGGAGGAGTACTTTACGACGCTAGTTACAATTGATAATATAATGCGACATTCAATAAATAGGGCGCGCAATTTAGACCGGACAAATCAATTGAAATGGATTACGCGGGGTGCATTGTAATAATTCCCTCTCTCTCTACCATCGCGGAAACAATTAAACTTTTAAGCGCATTGACATTGTTAAAGTTTAAGATCTATGGAAAAAAGTACACATCTCAACTGTATAAAGTGTCTTGAAACTGGATATTAAATGTCTCCGAGTTTTCTTTCCAAGAAAAATGACTTTAAGAATTGTTAACGTTTTATTGCATTTATTTGAATAATTTTATTCTTCATTATATTATCATTTTATATTATAAAGAAAAAAATGATCCAAGAATATAAATTATTAAGTTATAAATTATTAAATTATATTAAATTACATAGATCATGAAATAAAAAAATATTAGATACATTTAATCTTTATATCTGCGGTGAGAAAATATTTTTCAGATGTTTCTTCCATTCGGATCCTTCGAAAGTTTTTCCATCTCGTGGCACTAATATAAAATGGACAACCACCGGAATCGATCGACTAGGCGGCTTATATCTGCCGACGATCTTGCAAGCGTGTTCTAAATACGGATCAACCTATATATACATTTTCTCCTTTCGTAAGATTCGAAGATTATTTTCAATCAGGCCATAGCGATAAGAGGGTTTCTTTTTATCCAGCATTTATCGATCGTTTAACGTTTAACCTTATACTTGTATGCAATCGAAAAACGATATTGCGAAGAAATATTTTATTCTATCGCAGTGAAACACATCTTTATCGCGCGACGAGAGAAAATAAAAATTTCTTTCTACTTGATATCTATACTATCCCGTTTACAAGACGTTTATACAAGTTTGAACATAATCGCTAAAGAATCGCTTTTAAGCAATAAAAATCGAAAAATTTATCATAACATGCCATATGCTTGTATATGTATTCACTTTAATTCGAGAAAATTGTATATTCTTGAAAAAGGCGCCTCCGAGTTTTATCTCCTCTTCTTATTTTTTTTTGTTTCACACCCTGTATTTCAAATGTAAATATCGTCCGGCAAGGGAGAAACTATAGTCTTCAATGTAAACTAGATCGCATGTTACGATCACCGTATGTCGTAATAGAGATAAGTTTTTGTTTTATAATAGAAGTCTCTATCCCTTGAAAATCCGAAAATAAATCTTTCGCAATGTTTGTCAGGGTGAAAGTAGGGTTGCACTCATTTTTTTCCCCTGCTTATCCAGACCCTTATTTCATCGATCGTTACTCGGAGGTCTGTCCAACCCACATTCCCTTCTAAAGATTTTTATAAAAAGCCAAATCCATCTATAATATATCTTATGACTATTTCACGATATCCTACAGACATACACTAAAAAAAAATCTGATTGCATTAATTAGAATTCTGGTCTAGATTCAATTAGTATGTCTGTTGGAAAATGGGCGAATCAGAATTCTTATAAGAATTACCAGATGAACCTGATTAATTTCTTCCTGTTAAATTTACCAAATTTTCTAGTTAATAATACTAAACTCGCCAGCACCAAGTCGTCTAAAATTTTTTCCATCTAATCTCAAAAGTCTGTTTAATATTTTGAATTTCAACACGATTATTGGATTAAATCCAGATTATTGAATAAATTATTTTAAATTCAATTTGTTAGAAATTAATAAATTAAACTGATAAACAGTGATGCAAGAAGAGGATGCGGCTCAAACACACACAATCAGAGAGCTAGCGTCTTCTTTCTGGCACGATTGCTCGTAAGAAAAAAAAATATACTTTGGATTTAATGTTAATACTAGTTCTTTATATACATTTCATGGCAAATATTGAATATGAATAAGTTAAGAAGCAAGCAAAGAAATTAATGTAACAAGAAATTTTATAGATCCAACCAGAAAATACTAACCAAATCCTTATAGTAAAATCGAGTCTTATCAAGATAACTAGAAATTCTTGTTTGATTTAACGAAAATGCCTTCAATCATATATACGTCTTGTTGGTACAATCAAATGATTTTTCTCAGTGTACAAGTCGCGCGATATTTAATAATCTTAACGATTATTAAACATATTTAATTATAAATCGCGTACCTTTTGCATCTGACGCGGTCGCGATAACATAACGAGCTCCGGGTATACATCGAACATCCGGTTATCGGCAGCGCGAGTTTAACGCAATCGAAGGCCGTGGCAACGATCAACGATGGTGCCTTGATTTAATGAAATCATATTATTTATAGTGTGCCGAATAGACGTGCACATATGCCACGGAATTTCTATTGCGACTCCACGACACGTAAGCTTCGGCGCGATACGATTCCACGGTGTGCATAAACGCAGTCTCACGTCAGATAGATATTATATATACATACATACATGGATATATTGTAGCTTTATACACGCCACACACGGTCGAATGCAAACAGCCGTTGTGAAGTCTGGTGAAAGGGACGTTGACGAGGTCTATTGGAAATCTTCTCACAATGGGATAACGGGGGATCCATGTCGCGGGTAGACGACGAAGTGCTGTAACGATATATCCGCGTTAGGACAACCCGGTAAAAGAGCGACCAAGAGACAGCGAAACATGCTGAAAAGCCCCTATTTTCGTCGCGAAAAGTTGCACTCAAACTGTAGAAATCGACAAGTAACATTTGAGCCCGCGAAACCGAAGGATTTCAGAATAGATTTTCTTTTCTGCGAAAAAATCGACGCGATGTTTCGAAATCTTTCCAATCTCCTCTCTTTGAAACACGGATATAATGTGTAAAAATATTGCTCAATTGAATTCTTAATCTTTATTTATAATAAACATTTATAATAATTTATATTTAAATAAAAATGAATAACATTTAAATAATTGTAACGAAAAAAATTGATAAAATTCGAAAAGAGAGAAGTCTAAAGGCGATTGAAAATAATAGAACTGATAGCGTAAAGCTTGCTAGTTGACTAACAACTTGTAAATGTTACATTTCTATCAAAATCGTAGAGATCTAGTTTACAAGAACTATTTACATTCGATTATGCAGCGACAGACTTATTTTAAATAATAATAAATAAACAGTCAAATATATTCGAACAATATTTCGAGTAAAATTTTAAACATACCGTGTGTTAGTTTATATCTAATATTATTAAGTGGGTAATTAAAATATATTAATTATATGTGTGTGTATCTTGATAAAAAAACATATAGAGACTGGCACTTTTTGTATATTTTTTACATATATTGAAGATGATCCAAATCAGGAGTCGAAATGTTAAATTTTTTATTCAATAAATTATATAATGCGCTTGTCTTACTACGCTGGCTCTCTCTTTCCGTCGTTTTTATATTAAAAACATATAAATTTTTAAATAATGTTTGCATAATATTTTTGAATCGCATCACCAAAAATTGTACCGCATTTTGAGTTTATTTATTTTAATTTATTTAAGAAATTTACTCAGGAGATTGGATTTCCTTTGTACTTTAAATTTTATCGCTCCAGTCGCGGATTTTATAAATTGTTTAGCGAAAACCGGTAGACATATTTAATCAAATAAATTTTTATAATTTAAAAATTTTTATTCGAATTTTAGCGATATTATTTGATGAAATATGATATAATTTTGGAATAAAATGCGATATACATTTATTATATATTTATCAAACATTAACTGTCGTCAATAACTCGAGTATATTCGTCGAACATTTTCACACTGCAGATTCGTTCTATTTGGAATCACGAGCTTTTATTCATTCCGAAGTTTCTTGCAACGGTTGTACTTTCGTCTTGCAACTCCTCCCTTAATGGATTTTTCGGAATAAGAAAAGTAAGAGCTCATTGTACCTTCGATCTCATTTTCTCATTCCTAAAAACATGAGTGAGAAACTGCATTTATGTTGTTGAAACTTGCAGTGCAACTTTATCTCGTCCAAAATGATTTTAAAGATTTGTAATTAACCGATATCGACTTCAACAAATGATTTTAACTTTTTGTTCAGCGGTTTATGGCTTCGAAAATTCAATCAATTGAAACGTTCCGCTTTCCGAGTTGTCTGTTCATTGTTAGTTTGAATGCATCGAGCAATTTAACGATGGAACGAATTTCAATCCTGTAAGCTGTCATTTGTTATTCTCTAATGATCTGTGATTCTTGCTGACACAGCTGCAACTCGGGGGACTTTATCCTACAAAACCTATAATTTCTAGATTCTACGGGAGATAGAGAAATTCACGAGAATATACCTCATATACCTTATATCGATAATATATGTACCTCAAATTATACAAGTTAATCTGCACACTGAGAAAAAAATCTGTGATTACATTAATTAGAAATCTGGTAGATTCAATAAGTATATCTGTTGAAAAACGAATCAATCAATCAATTCCTTTAGGAATTACCAGATGAGCATGATTAATTTATTCTTGTCAAATTTACTAAGTTTTCTGAATAATAATACTAAATTTATAAAAAAATGGCATCACTATGTCCATGTTTAGGTAATATAACAAAAAGTTTAATAGATCCAACTAAAAAATATTAACTAAATTCTCATAGTAAAGTCTATTAAACGTTCTAGTTATAAAAAATCAAGTTTTATCGTGATAAGAAATTCTTAATTTAACCAAAATGCCTTCTATCAGATATATCTTGTTGATACAATCAAACAATTTTTCTCAGTGTAGAAGCTAATTAACGATTAAAAGATATTTAAAACTCATTCATTGAGACTTATCGTAAATGAGTTATACGACGAATTACAAAATTATTGGGTTTGTTTTCTCTCTCTCTTCATTAAAATTCGACGCAGTTCGTTTTTTTTCAAGAAAAAGTATTCTTTCAAATAATTTATTTTGCTCGAATATATATATTTGTATTTGTGTAATTGTATTCCTGGACAAAATTAACGCATAATTTTTTTTCTTTAAAATTTTTCGTTAAAATTTAAATATCAGCTTTTAAAGAAAAAGTGAAAAAAGAATTATGCGTTAATTTTGTCTAAGAGTATGGATTATTCTTGATTCAGAACTCGTTTTATTCCCGTCTTTGGAATTTGTCTCTCACATATGCATGCTCGTTTCGAAATATATTATCTGTCATTGTTAAATCGGAAAATTACAAAAGATTGCAAATGTTTTGCGGATAAAAAGACGTGCAATAGCAATCGTAATAGCGACATCAAGGTATTATCACTCGCATATCTAGGACAATCACATGTTATTTTTGAATCAACCGTACGCTGCATTGTGCGACACATTCATATGCATCGCTCAAATGCATCACGTGCGACCGCAAACATGTGCATTGTATGTATACGTATTTAGTAAACTTCTATGAAATTTGCATACAAATCGATAAAGTCATTACTTTATGATTGAAATCGATTTTGCTTGATTTCATCGCTTCAAACTTCATCGATGTTTCGAGTCTGGACGTACATGAAGCTCTAAATAAATTTGCGTAAAACATCAAAAATCATTAAATCAAGAATCGAAGTTTATCGATTCAAAGTTTCTGATGGAAAAAGTCACAAAAAAATGATTGTATTTACTGATAGCTTATTTGTTTTAAGGGTCGGTCGTTTTAATCGAAATTTCCTGCTGGTTTACACGTCGTACTAAGACGGATAAAAAGAGGGGCTGATAAACCTCCTTGACTGAATTAACGAAGATTAATTAATCAAGGAAGGAAATATTACGCTTGAGATACACAATCTGCGTTTCATAAAATTGATCAAAGCTTGGATAAACTTTCTAAAGAAGAAAATGCACAAGCACATTATGTACATTAATCCTTCTTCTGTGAGATAATAACGAATATATTATCCTCGCTTCACTATTTCATTCTTGGGTAACATTTATTTAATACTGCTATATATTAATTTCATATGTGTGCTTTTGCTGCGCGACATATTTTCTACTTAAATGATGAACAACAAGATCACCGTATCGCATAGCCTATTCGTGGCATACATACAACGTGTAGGTACCAACCATTCAGCCTCACTCGATGTAAAGTGGTATATCCTACCAAGCGAAACAAATTGCCACATTGTACGTGCGTTTCACTGTCATTTGTTAGAAAGCTACATTGCCCAGATGCAATCTCTTCTCTTTGATAAAAAGCACGCATGAACCTTAAGTATATTCAAAGAATCTTCGATTAATTTCAGATTAAGTCATTAACATTTATTTTAAATTTAATTTATCAAATTTATTCTAAATTTAACGCGCAAATTTACTTTAACTTTAGAAATAGAAAAACGTCTAAAATTAACATTTAAAATAGATTTTATTTTTTACATTTATATGTGTGATTTTTATCTATAGATTTTTAAGAGTCAAGAGGCACAAACCAAGTAAATATATTTCTTTTCTATTCAAAGTTTGAAATTGTCAAAATTTTAAGTTACTTATTGGTAGTTTTACATTTTTGAAATTTAAAGTTTAGAGCTATCCACAAAAATTTTAAATCTCTGATCGAGAACAGGATCATAAATTCGTCTTTAGACTATAGGATGAGGATGAGATAGTGTCGTTTCGACAACGAAGCGATAAACGTGGGAGCTCGTTTTCGACGATAACAACGATGTTTTGCATTTTCCATACATGAAGATAGTGAGTTCTTTTTTTCTTGTCCCTTTAATCTTGTAATGGCCGAGATTGCAAAAAGTTCGGAAAGGACGAATGGATCTGATAACAGTAATTGTTCCGCCGGATCCGTGAACAGGTCGCGGTGATAGTTTTAGTAGTAGTTCGCTCTCGAATCGAGTCCATTCATATCGAAGAGGATAAGTGCTCGTCTCATTCTCTTTACATTTTCAAGCGAGAGCAATTTAGACGATTTAATATTATATAAAAAAATTCAGCTTCATAAATTAATCTGTCGTCGGAATTAAAGAATCATGGATTTCGATTATATTGATTTCTTTTTTTTCTCCCTTTTTTTTCACGACAGAATCGTCTCTTCGAAATTCTTTATTTAAAACGATATTAATAATTTCTTCGAAATTCTTTATTTAAAATGATATTAATTCTCAACTGAGTTTGACATATATTTTAAAAATATATAAAATTGCACTACCAAAAATAATTTATTTAGATTTGATACATATCGTACAAATTTGAAATACTGAAAAAGTTTAAGGCAGTAAAATCCAATTAGAATTGATTGATTGTAAAATAATTACTTTATTATGATTGATATGTATATTTGTATGTAATCGATTGTTTGCAAGCTGATTAACATATTTTCCAAATAATTTTGGATAATCATGGATTTCGATTATATTGATTTCTTTTTTTTTCTTTTTTTTAACGACAGAATCGTCTCTTCGAAATTCTTTATTTAAAATGATATTAATAATTTCTTCGAAATTCTTTATTTAAAATGATATTAATTCTCAACTGAGTTTGACATATATTTTAAAAATATGTACAATCGCATTACTAAAAATAATTTATTTAGATTTGATACATATCGTACAAATTTGAAATACTAAAAAGTTTAAGGCAGTAAAATCCAATTAGAATTGATTGCTTGTAAAATAATTACTTTATTATGATTGACATGTATATTTATATCGACATAATCGATTGTTTGCGAGTTGATTAACATATTCTCCAAATAATTTTGAAAATTTTAAACTATATTTGAAAGAGTATGTAATTATTAATAAATGATCGAAAAATATTAAACAAATAAATTAAAAGTGAAATTGTTTATTTTGTTTCTAATTAATAATTATAATTAAAAATTAAATCTAAAAATTATAATTAAAAATTAAATTTAAAAATTAAATTGAAAAATAACTCTGAAAATGATACATCTCTTATTCTTTCGCTTTTCAGATATCTCTATAGGTATCATATTCTACGGTATAATTAGTATTAATAATTAGGAATTTGACACAAATAAATAAAGTTAAATAAAAATTGGCATAAGAACTACAGCGCGATAGTTGAGGCGTAGAGGAAGGAACAACACTTCCTTCATATTGATTGTTGTTATAATTAGATCGATTAGATTGATATAATTGTTGTTATAATTAGATCGAGTAGATTGATATAATTAATGTTTCTGGATCGTAATTATGTATATAGATACTGCCATATACGATGAGAAGGGTCAGTTTGTTGCGCATAAAGGATAATGTCTGTTGATTGCTTGGTTTAGCGCCTTTAACCCTTGATCGCTTGACTTTGCATTAACCGAGGTCTCGGTGTAATCAGCCGTTAAGCTATCTCTACCATATTAGACTCTATATCCGTGTTAAGATTACATCTAAATAGGCATCATGCGGCTCTTTCCCACCTTCCTAAAATAGCCTGAAAAACAGAGTGCTACTTAAAACTAGTAGTTAAACACTGACATTGAATTCTAATCACTCCCAGGTCCGCGTGATGCTGTCGAATTCGAGATGATTTCCGGAAGGGGCTACCTTTCCCCCTTTTTTTTTTAATCTCTTTTTAATGGCCAAGCGTATGATTGGCAAATTGGCAACATGAGACTAAGCAACACAATCATCATCAACCATTACCGGAAACTGGCGCTTTCCGTCGGGTGGCCGCTGCTCCGACTAAATATCGATCCGCGCCTTGAATGTTCCGCACGAGCAACACGTGTACCAGCCAGTCGACCAACGGCCGACCAAGCTAACCAACCAGGTCAACGTCGAGCACCAAGTATCGTTTGGCACTCGCACACACGTTTCTCTCTCTCTCTCTCTCTCTCTCTCTCTCTTTCTCTCTCTCTCTCTCTCTCTTCCTCTCCTTCCTCTCTCTCTCTCTTCCCCTTTCCTCCTCCTCTCTCTCTCTCTCTCTCTCTTTCTCTCTGCTCCAGATAAATAATACATTCCGCCGGAAACGCGCGGTCAAGTCGCTTTCGATGTCTTCGCGGTCAGGCGACATCGATAACTTCCTTCGGGAACTGAAAAGCTAACGAGTGCAGTGGCACGGAAATTAGATTACTACATGTGCGCCACAGAACGGCTTCTAATCTCACATACATTGTTATATTTCACAATATTAAACCTTGTTTCTAACAAAATATTCGCTGAAGAAAGAGGTAGCGATTAATAATTAACTAGATTGTATCTTGATGACTGATTACGAAGTAATCAAGATTGAACAAGCTCTGACGTAATCGATCGGTCCGCATTTGGAAGACGCCAAAATTCTTTTTGATGTTATTAATAAAGATAAAATTCTCTTTTTGACGTTATTAATAAAGATAAAATTCTCTTTTTTTTGATGTTATTAATAAAGATAAAATTCTATTCTGTTTCTATTTACCAATCTTTCTCGTATCATGCGAAGAAAGGAATGTTCGATTAGACGCGGAGTAAAACCATTCCGAGTAATCAAGATAAGTGCATCCTATGCACCGCTACAGATATGTAAATCGTTCACGAGCCTTTAAAGCGTTTGTCGCCGGTCTGATTACAGTTCACGACATGCTTGCCGCAGTAGTGAATCCAGACATTTTAAAGCCTAAAGATGAAATCTTCGTGTTTACGAGGAATTGTATCAATCTTTTC
Source organism: Camponotus fellah (assembly GCA_030586385.1). Classification (NCBI taxonomy): domain Eukaryota; kingdom Metazoa; phylum Arthropoda; class Insecta; order Hymenoptera; family Formicidae; genus Camponotus; species Camponotus fellah. Next base: position 717,914 of record JAPIVC010000911.1, read on the forward strand.
GAGATGTAAGACGTGCCGAATTTTGATGAACGTTGGTCACACTAAAAGATTGCTGCTAATAATCCACGAAATAGGAAAATATAGGAAATATTTTTCACTCCTGAAAACGTCATGTCCATATCATATGCATTTATCACGCGGCTGACTATTCGCAGACCATAACTACTCGCGCAGCCAGAAATTATTTACTGGTACTAAATTAGTGCAGTTTTTTTCTACGAAAGTCAATGAGAGATCTAGAAATAAATAAAGAATGTTAATTAAACATCACATATCGTAAATATCGTTTATTACACAGAAAAAAAGGGCATTCTTGTTTCGAAAATATCTTTAGTTTTAACATGAAAATGAGATTATATTGCGTTAATTAAAAAAAATATATAATTGCTTCAATAATTGCTTGCTTGAATGAAGCCATTTTATATAATTTAATTAAGAAAAATATATTCTTATAATTTAATATTTAATTTTCTTGAATAGAAAAGAAACAATGTTAGATAGAAAATAATATTTTAAATCAAAAATTAATTTTCTTAAAATGGAATTATAAAATAATTATAAATATTCTCGAGACAATATACAATATAACAATTATAATATTAAAATAAAATATAATATTGTTAAACTATAAGATATATTAAAATAAAATATAATATTGATAGACTATAATATTGTTAAAATTTAAAATTATTAAATTCTTTTAAGAAGGTTATAAATTTTTGTGTACATACGAAACAATGAACGCATTTAAATATATAATTTAAGTATATAAGTTTTGATTTGACACTTATTTTTTTCTGTGTACAATTTAAATTTTACATATTTTAGAGAGAATGAGAGAAATTTTTAATTGTAAATCGAGATTAAGGACGAATATAAAAACAGTATAGTCTAGAGACACGTGCTATTGGCATGCTCCTATCATAATCTCTCTCCATGGATCGCACGGTATCAACGCGGGTATTCGTTTCCGTTTGGCGCGTGTTTACGAGCATCCCTATCGAGGTTTCCGGACGCGATGCCAAATGGGCCGCGCGCTTAGGAAGTTATCCGTCGACGCGAATCTCGTTGTCCGCGTTTTCTAATACGACAGCATCGATCCGCATCCACTTGGAAAGCGCGTCCCACCGGAACACGATGCGTGACATGACGTGACGCGCACCTCGGGGAGACACATGGAATGTGCCTTTTATGCATCGCGTTAAAGCATCCCGACTCTAAGGCACTCGAAAAGCCGCTTTTTTCCACGATAGTCGAGTATGCAGGATGATTTATACGAGGATGAGATGCGCATCTCGAGATGAGAGGAGGAATGGAAGCTGGATTGCGTAACATAAAAGACAGGAATATCACGTTATTTATGAACTCGATTCTCTCTGTGAAAGGATTTTTTGCTATAATGATATACTGTACCTTTTTTGTTCGTCGTTACATCTTTTCGAGTAATTAATTCAATAAAGAATAACTTGATCAATCAAATGCGTGTTAACATTGTACAAGCAATTGGATTAATTAAACATGAAACGTGAGTTCTTTTTAATTCAGATTATTGCACCTTATTTCAATTTCTTTCTTTTATTGAAATTCCATCGCTGCATTTTTTTTCAACGATGCAAATTTCATCTTTTCGCCGACAAAATTCGCTTTCTTTTTCTTTAAATAGAGCTGTCAAATTATCTTGATTAAACGCTTTGAAAACATTTGGATTTAAAATTTTGTATTCTAATGAAAAGAAAAAATACATCTAAGAACGTTTCAACCTCGGAGGAAGTGGTTAACAAATTAATGCTCTGAGCAGAAAGTAATCAGATGATCGCGTGCTGACTTTAAAATTATCCCGCGAAACATCGCTTAAATTCGCAGATATTCCACCGACGTGCGATGTTATCTACGAATGCTGAAACGATTCATTAATAATTACTGGTTGACCCACTGCCGCTTTTGGAGACTGCGCTGTTTTAGCGTGCTTAAGCGCTATATCCAATGAAGCGCCGTTGTTGCGTCTTTCTGCGATTTATAAACGTGAATAAAACAATATAAAATTCCTCCTTTATAATTTAATTTTATAATTTAATTTTGTTGACGTAATCATTGATTTAAATTATTCAAAGATAACTTATTTATATACTTTTCCTTTCTCTTTCTCTTTTTCTTTTAAATCACTATAATGTCAGTCACATAAATGTATAAATAGAGTAAAATATATATGAAAATAGAGTGAAAGAGCTAAACTGGATAGTAAAATATTTTCTGTATAAATGTATGAATTCTTTTATAAATTGGAATCTAATTATAGAATTACTAAAGATTAGAGATAAGAGAGAGAGAGAGAGAGAGAGAGAGAGAACTTTTAGTGAAGAAAAAAAATTGTAGAAATATATTTTTATCATTTTAAGTATATTTCACAATTATTCGAGATATTTAAATCAAATTTGAACGATGTAAAAATGAGGATACATTATCGAAAATATTTTAAGAAATTTATTTCAGAAAATATCTCTGTCCAAATACAAACTATTAGATTCTTAATATAAACTCGATTATTTACTTATTTTCACAAAAATATCTGGTTTGCAACAATATTAATAAGATATTCAATATCGAAAAAATTTCATAAAAATTTAATAAACACAACAAGTTTATTATTAGCTTTATTATATTTATTTTATAGGAATTATGTTTCTTGCCGTATATCTATAAAATTGCATGAGTCATTAATTCAAAATAAATGATATGCAATATATGGTGATCTGTTTGATAGATACATAGAATCTTAGTAACGGGCGCTGATCTTCTCACTAAATTGACCTAAATTTATTATAGTCCCCGAGCGGAGCAAGCCTTTAGGGTTCATGCCTATAATTCTCTATATTCTAAATTTTATCAAAGAAATCTTTTATATACTTTATACACGTATAGGATATTTAAACATATCAATTATGGAGATATGATAAGAAAATTTCTGTTAATTTCGATTAACACAAGAGAGAATTTAGAAAAATCCAGATTCAAGTCACATTATTAAACATTTATATTTGTGTTTCAGACATTTTGCGTGGTGTCCAAGAGGTTTCGCAAGAACTACATCCATAGGTTTACAGCGACCAATAGTTGGTTCATCTTCTCTCCGTGGAATTGTGTGCGACGGTTCTGTATCTTCCTAAGTACGAATCAGTACTTTGATTACGTGGTCATGACTACTATACTTCTTAACTGCGTCTTCCTGGCCATGACCGAAACCATCGAGGAAGCAGAGTGAGTATAAATTAGCCTCTCATGATTATGCAACAGCAGCGATTAGTCGATTAGCGATAGCTAATATATTACTGAATGAATCTGTGCTTGTTTGTAATTTCAATGTAAAATCACATAATTGCATTTCTTTGAAAATGGAAACGGGTATTTTTTCAATAAGCTTAAAATTAATTTTTTCTTAGCAACAACTTGATTAAAATTTATTTTTTTGTTTTTAAGTTTTTGATTTTCAATATTTAAATTTAACTTTTCAATATTTAATTTAAATATTTTAGTAACTACATAACAATAATATGTTACTATAGAATACCGTTATTAACATATATAAAATAATGTATAAAATAATATATGAAATATTGCAATACATTATATATTTAAAAGATTATTCTTCATTTTTTCTCTTTTTTTTCCGTGTAATATTTTTTTAACATTATATTTTTCTAATACTTTTTAAATATCTCGATAATTATTAATCAATTTGTATAATAAATAACTTTTCATTGAAAATATAATATTGATAACAAATTTCAATATTGTCATTGTGCTTGTACTCTTAAATGTAAACTTGAATTGGACTTTAATCAAACTTTTATCAGTTAATCGGAGTCCCTGCATTCGAAGAGTTAATGGCGAGGTTTGACGAGTTCTCTTTAAACATGCATAACTGGCCTTCATTTCATATATGTTCATTTAGCATGTTAATCCTCTTAAGCTAAGTATTCTCTAGCGAGTAACTCGCGACAGTTCTCGTCGTCGACTGCGGATAGCAATTCGTTTAACGTCGGTTTCCGCCGAATATGTCCCGCGGTAATTTTCCGCAACTGCAGCCTCAACCGCGAAGGCGTGTCAGATTAACGAGCTTTTAGGGTGGTGATTAAATGATCTGTTCAAAGTTCACCTCGGCAAGTTAATTGACCTTACTAAATAAAACCTTAAAAATAAAATTTTTATGTATGCATGTTTTATATAAGCAGATAATTTATAATCTACACCTGAGAAAAATCGTTTGACTACCAACAAGATATATCTGATAGAAGGCATTTTGATTAAACTAAGAATTTCTAATTATCACGATAAAACTTGATTTTTTATAACTAGAACGTTTAATAGACTTGAGAATTTAGTTAATATTTTCTAATTGGATCTATTAAACTATGAGAATTTAGTTAATATTTTCTAATTGGATCTATTAAACTTTTTGTTATATTATCTAAACATGGACATAGTGATGCCATTTTCTTTGTAAATTTAGTATTATTACCAAGAAAATTTGGTAAATTTTAAAAACAGGAAGAAATTAATCATACTCATCTGATAATTCTTAAAGGAATTCCAACTCGTCCATTTTCCAACAGACTGGTTGAATCGATCAGATTTCTAATTGATGTAACCAGATTTTTTCTTGCACTCATTTTTTTATTAATTATTAAATATTCTGAAGAAAGAGAAACGTTAAATTTAAAATTTATTTCAAACAATAAAGTAAGTACGATCAAAGTGACATCGTTTAATAATGCCATCGCATTATTTTGATCATTCCTGAGTGAGACAATAGTACGGGAAACATCTCGAAATCGATAATTCAAACTCGATGAGCATGCATGCGAAATGTTCATTAAAGTCATTCGAGTCGCGCAAACTACGCGAGAGGAGAGCACCTCATCTCGCGTCGCACAAAAGCGAAAATAAAGGCGGACTGCATCGCGGTTATTCCATGCCCTCGGAGCCGGAATGCAGGCTGGGAGATGCACGGCGGTGCATCCGTGCAGATATGGAATGCCGCAGGGCGCAACGTCCGAGATACGCGGATGGAGATTTAAAGATTTGCTCTCTTTCTCTCTCCTTTTCTCCTTTTATGCTATGCACCCTCCTTATCTCGATCTTTCGAGTTGGACTAAAATTCTTTGCCGGCACGAACGAAGATCGAAAAGAAGAGGAGAAAAAAAATTAGCAAGGGAAATTTTCATCCTTGACGCCAATCAAAATTAATTGCAAACTTATCGAATTATTAAATTAATAAATTGAATTTTCCTTTATACGCAGATAGCATTTTTTAATATCCGATAGATTCCAAAAATGCAACTAGAATTTCTCTTGTGTGATAGCCTATGCATAATGTTTCAACATGTGTAACAGCAAGATTTATGAAATCATGGGTTTTTTTATGAAATTATTATTCCATTTATAAACATGATGTTTTGTATTATTTTGAGAAAGTTAAATTAATTACTAGCAATCTATGTTTGTAACACCCTTGACATGATTGATACATGTGGTTACACGAGACGAGATGATTTATGTTGGTTTGGACCTGTAATTTTAATTTAAAGTATATTGTTTAATCACATAAAACATTGTCTTATGCGTATCTATTATAATTAATAAATTGCTTATTTTTATTTTTATAAATATACATTCTTTCTTCAAGATTAAAAAAAGAAAATCAACATAATTTGTTGCTCATACGTTGCTATTGCTCGAATATCGGAATAAAAGATGACGCAATAATTATATATATATGTATCATAAATATAAGTAGATTTTTAAAACGAAAACATCGCTTATAAAAATTAAATAATAAATTTCTCAAAAATAATAAAATTCTGAAAAAACATAATATGATAGACTAAATCCAAGGAAATTAATTACAAAATTGGACAGTTTGCATAACATTTCTGTATAACATTCTGTATAACATTTTGACTTTTTGATAACAATATTGGTGTCGGTAACGTCGATCCGATGTTTACAATAATACACGCGTTCGTGATGTTTCTCATGTTCCAGATATATCTTCCTAGCCATATACACGGTAGAAATGGTGGTAAAATCAATAGCGAAGGGATTTATACTGAACAAGTACACTTATCTGCGGAATCCATGGAATTGGTTGGACTTCGTGGTGATTACCAGCGGATACGCGACTATTGGGATGGAAGTCGGGAATCTGGCCGGTCTCAGGACGTTCAGGGTGTTGAGAGCACTTAAGACTGTATCCATTATGCCAGGTAATGTAGCGAATCAGAAGCATATAATTTCCGACTTACTCTGATTGCATTCATTTCACTTGGGAAAAAATTCAGCGTGAAAAAAATTTAATCATTGTTCTTTCGAAAAGAAAAAATTAATCTCTTTAAGCTAAAAAAGTCATTATCGTACTTTTAGATGAATACACACAATTTATATAATTAGTTTACATAATTAAACACAAGTAACAGAGAAACAATCAACTTCTCTTCCTGAAATAAAATATGTATCGAATATTGCATATCTGTCGGGTGTAGATCGATTATACAAATGACGTATAATATTAGATATCATTGCGTTGCGTTAAATGCACGTGTTTGATATATCAGACACATATTAATCAATTGCAAAATAAACCGAATCGCTTCGTATTAATTCGAGCTTTAAATCAAACCCGCATTTACGTACGTTTCGCTGAAATAAGCATAAATGATAGCTTTAAAATTAAAAATCGTTCAATTTCATGTACATTGTGATTTATCCTGTTAATCCATTTGCGTGACAGCAACTAAATGACAGCAACGGAACTCATAATATTCCTTGCAATGGAATTTATTATCTAGATATTTACATTTCTTTGGACATCATTATCTTTATAAAATTGTACCGTATTAATAGAATCCATTCAATCTCCTTCGATCGAAATTAATATTCGGCAACAAAAAATTCACATATCGCTATTAATAACGTGTTAATAATTAAACGCGTTATAATTAAAATAATTTCTTTTGTCATCGTGGAATTGCGTATTAATATTTGCGTGAAAATATTCACATCGATTTCTCGGATAACGAATCGTTTTTATCGCTCAATTATTCATCCCTTGCAATATTCACGCATTTTAATCTCGTGGTCACATTTATCATGTATAAAACACATACATTGTAAATTTGCAATGGTATTACATTAAAAGGAATTGCAAAGCGCGCTATAAGCTCGTAAGCTCTCATGCTCGTCTCATTTGCAGCTGTTAGAAACTTACAATCCTCGATCAATTGCATAATCCGCGATCAAGTAACAAACCACAGTGACCGATGGTACGATGTTTGACTCGGAGAAGATTGAAAAATACTATTTGATTGACAGCTTGCGCTTAAAATAAAACATATATATGTATATGTATGTATGCATGTTGTATGAATATTTTAAATGGCTCCATTTTATCTTTGATTTACTGATCAACCTCGAATTTATAGAGCGTATATCGGAGAGAAATTTTTATCTTTACATTCGTTTTTTGACATTTTTCAAAAAATACTTCGAAATGAAGACGCGTAGCGATTTTAAATCGAACGAAAACTTCATTGTTTCGAAATAACAAAACATGTTAGAAAACAGGAAAATGCTACAAAGTGAGCTTAGCCGAATTAAAGAGAGATGAAAAAGTGTAATGAGAAGCTATGAGCTGTAGAAAAATAAGTTTGTAGTTGACCACTCGAGCGGATGAAATACAAAGTAGTTAAGATAACATGTTGCAAGCGGATTTAAGTTTCCACAAAAGGGAGGAATGACATACACAACATCGGTCGACTGTTTATGGAGACCGACAAACTTTGCTCAACTGACAAACTTGAATGCGGAGACTGTGTCTTTCATCTCAGTGGTCTAAGGATAACCACGGATTATTCTAGATATCATCAAGATTAGTTTGCATCTATCATATGTTATTAATGGCGATTTAGCTTGATAGTTCGTTTTCTATCCATTTCGAAAAAAAGGTATCGCAAAAATACACAAATATATACGATATCCGATTAGCATCAAATGTATAGGTTGACGAAACGAAAGGTTTTTTTCTTTTTTTTACGGATATCGGTTTTTACTAACTCATCGCACGATTTATTGATTTGACTGCGGAAAGCTTTTCCCTCGTATATTTCAAAATATTATATATTTAAAAAACACAAAAATGGATAACAATAATTCTTTCTGAATATATTTATTTTTTTTAAATACGCTACAAAATTTCTATCTTACTGATTAAATATTTCTCTATTTTATTGTTATATACAATATCAAAATTTACAATTGAAATTATCGTTTGAGAAAAGATTTAACAAATGTAAATTAAAATTATAAGCGATAGATATTTCATATAATACTCGCATTATTATCTAAATCTTACTCAAATTTTCAATTTTCTCTCTTATATAAATCGCATTCTTCTTAGTTTCTGGCTGTATGAGAACTTGATTGATTATTCCGTAGATTGTATTAATGTGAATTGTCAGAATGTTTAATGATTCTTTACTGATTTAATCTCAAGAATCTTTATTCGTATTTAACAGAATATATCGCCAATTAAAAGTAATCTTTGCTTTGTGCAAGACACAAACCGACAACAATAGAGCCAGAGCAATACGCTTGTATTCACCCAAGAGAAAAAGCCTCTTAAAGACCGATGAATGAATGCCCCGCTAACGATACATTGGAGCGAAACCGATGAATGCTGCAGCTAAGTCAATAGGTCAATGGGAGAATTTCTTAAGCAAAATCGTCGACTGTGCAATCTTTGGTTAACCATGATTTACTTTCAATGAGCTGATATTAACAATCGCGTTTGTTTTCTTTAATTTTCAATTAAATATTAATCGTTACGTCAAACGTGCAATCGCTACTATTCATATGGATCTTCGATTTTTTAACGAATTTAAAAGTTCGATAAAAAGATCATCATTTTTGTCGTGAATTTTTAATCATTATATTAAAAAATGTTTTATACTGACTTATAATTAAATAAATTATAATTAAATAAAAGGCAAGATCTTTTTAATTAAATAGAGAACATGAATTATAATTTGTGTTGTTATTATATGTTACAGGTCTAAAGACTATCATCAACGCACTGTTACACAGTTTCAAACAACTTGCCGAAGTAATGACACTGACGATTTTCTGCCTGATGGTTTTTGCACTCTTCGCTTTGCAGGTTTATATGGGGGAACTTAGAAATAAATGCGTGAGGCAGCAAGAGCCAAACACCACGCAAATCGATTGGGTTGAGTAAGTTATTTTCATTTATCGCTTGCATAAAATTTATATCCAGTTAAGTACGAATTTATTTTAATCTAAGAATATATATATATATATATATTTTAAAACTCTGAAAACATTTTTAATTCGTTCTTTCTCTCTATCGACCAATGACGCGAAATATCTCGTGCTTAAAAGTGTGATTTTGATATAAAAAAAAACTTTTAAATAAAAAAAATACGTTTATACGTTTATATTTTCATGCTTTATAAAAAATATTATTTATTTATTAGTTAATTTAATTTTTGTTTGTCTCATAATTTTTGTTTGTATCGAACAGTGATTGAAGAGAAGATAATTGATTTGATAAATTGATTGCCTCTTCCCACAAAAATGCACAGAAACGCGGAGAAACGTGATGGAAATGTGTGTTGGTTCTCTCGTTTTAAATCTCCGGAGATCGCGGGCTTGCAAGAACGCTAACGGAATTTTCGTGTCGCCAACAGGTGGACTTGGAACTCATCCAATTGGGCGTTCAATGAGGACGAGGAGCCAATCATCTGCGGCAATGTAACTGGCGCCAGGTTAGTGTTTCTCTATTTAATTCCACTTCAGGTAAGCTAATTTCAGACGCGAGGGCTACTTCATATCGAGACAAGTGCTGCATATCACTGGACAAAAACTAGTCGGGCTTTAACCTTTGCGAAAAGACTGCAGAGAAGGAGAGAGCGAGAAAAATTGAGTATTTGCCTGATACTTTCTCGAGTCGATGTGTCTATCCTGTAGCGAAATTTGCCAAACTTTTCAATGTCACGTCCGGTTTCCGATATTTGAAAAATCTATGATTCGTCGACGAAAATTTTCTACCATGCTACATAAAATTTTATTTGAAGTGAAATAAAATATCCGTGAAGAGAGAGTTAACTTTAATTTAAACTTTTAAAATTTTGAATTGTTTTAGAAAAAAAATGAGAATATGTATGAAAATAGAACGAGAACAAAATAGCATAATTTTTAAAACTTTTTATATCTTTTGAGCTTAAAATCTTAGAATAAAAAATTGCAATTTCTCGATAAATTTTCTAATAGCAAAATATCTTTTTTTTACTTATAAACTTTGTAACAAAACCCGTAATACTTGTTTTTGCGTTTCGCTGAAACATAAATCATTTATCAAGTGTGTCGACAATTATATAGAATCTTCGACAAACTGTGACGGATAATTGCTAACGATTTGTGTTATTAATCACTTGTCACGTTTGCCATGTAATCACGTAGACATATTTTCATCATGGCATCCGATTATTATACCTGATTGCCTTCGCGGTATTGCAGTTTGTTCGAAGTTTATCTCGCACACTTTATCTCGACGAAGCGTACGAGCGTGCTCCTCCATATTTATCGATTTGCGGCAGCATCCATTCCCCAAATGATTACACCAGCCGCACGTATGCGCGACGGAATTCGACTCGTATAAATAAGTTTGCAAAAGCTTTACTACTTTACGTGGCGCACGAGCTTTACGACGTACTTTTGGTGCGCTGTATTCTGCGGGAGGAAAAGTAGGCTTTTTATTCGATCGATACGTTCGAAGCTGAAGGTTTCTTTGCACTTTCAACGAGACATTCCTATAAGAAATTCAGCGAAGCGTATGAAGATATTACACTTACAACAATCTCGCTACGCGAATATTGTATTTAACAGATTTTGTAGAAAATATCGATTCGTTTTTTTATAACGCAGACAATCGTTTGACACTTAGAGATAGCATCTTAAATATTTAGATTTTATAACAACATAAGGAAATATCTTTTTCGCGAAAAGGACATATTTTTCTTCAGCCAAAAAATTCTGGATACAATAACGCAAAATATATGGTTACAGAATTTTACGTTTTAATTTGCAAAATATAATTAAAACTTTTAAATTATTTTCATTCAACGAGTGTAGAGTAGTCGATAGTCTCGCAGACTATAACGTGAAAAAGCTCGATGTAAAGCTCTTAAGTAAAGGCTGCGGCAAAGTAATATTTCCGCACTTGATAATGATAGTGCAGCAGATTCGAAACGTTCTCACGGATATTGCGATGTCGGCGATGTAGGTCTTTACCTATTTTCCAGGCACTGTAACGAAAGCTACACTTGTCTCTGCGTTGGCCCTAATCCAAACCACGGTTACACCAACTTCGATAATTTCCTCTGGTCAATGCTCACCACCTTCCAACTGATTACTTTGGATTACTGGGAAGATGTCTACAACAAGGTCATCTCATCTAAAAGATTTTGTCTAGCTTACGAATATAAATGCAAACTGCAATAAAATTCGGTTTCGTATTTTGTAATTTTTTTAACTTATCTTTGGGTGAAAGATCTAGATCAAATAACATTTAAAATTTTTTTAAAGGTCTTTCTTTTTTTGGCTTAGCAATTATACTTAGAAAATTAAAAAAGAGAAAATTTTTAATAAAAACAATTATCAAATTTCATGAAAATGTGAAAACAAAATGGAAATTTGAAACTTTTAAATTTAAATAAATATCTGAAAAAATATCAATATAAATAAATTCTTTGAAAAAATAACCACATTATATTTGTTACATTCTGTATAGCTATAAATGCGTTGTCGGGATGATAAATAACGTGTTTTGCGGCACAGGTGTTGTCGGCGTGCGGACCTATTAGCGTCTCGTTCTTCACGGTGGTTGTATTCTTTGGATCATTTTATCTGCTAAACTTAATGCTGGCCGTCGTGGCGTTGAGTTATGAAGAGGAAGCCGAGATTACAAACGAGGTGTGCACTCTATTTCAAATCTTGATGAATATACACATTATTTTTTTTTCTTTTTTCTTTTTAAAGCTATAAGTTTAAACAACACGTTATTTCAAAAAATGTTATATAAAATGTCTCATTTTTATCGATAATCAATAACTAAAAATAATTATAAAAAATTGCGAAATCTAATTTGTTGGTAGTATTTTATATTTTTGCAACTTTATCAAAATTGTTTTTATGCGACAGGAACGAAGGAAAGACTTGACGGATCATCGTGAGGATTCAACATTTAGTTTCGACCCGTCAAAGATCAACATTAAGACCTTAACGAAAGATAAACAGAAGAGGATAGACGCCCGTAAAGGCGTATTGCTCAGTAGTTACACGAGAAAGAAGACGCGTAGAAGAAAACGTGGAAGGAGTAGCGCCGGTCAGGAGAAAAACGGTGGTGCTCGCAGCAGGTTTTTATATCTATATTTATGGCTGACTTTTTTCCGCAGCTTGATTTGTTCATCGTTACGAGATATTCGCGAGTTAGAGTCGACGATTAAGAGTTATGAATGAAATGGAATTTTTAATCTTATTTAAATCATATGTAATTGTATATAATCAGGAAAAATAGGATAATATGACTAAATATATTTTGAATGCTTATTTTTATGTTTGAAATTGCAGCATTTATTTTTCTCTTTCTCTATTTCTAAGAAAACATGAATTATATTAGGTAACAATTATATAAAATAAATGTTTTTAATATGTTAAAAGTTTAAAAAAGTACAATTTTTTATCTCTAAAGTTTTGCATTAATGAGAAAGTTGAGAAACATAGATTTTGCATGATATAAATTTGCCTCGTTTTAATTTTAAAAAATAATGAAAATATTAGAATATTCTTTTTCATACACGTATATAAGAGTATATTTGGAAATAAAAAGTTACAGCAGGTACAACGAAACTTAATCTTATTTCTGTCAGCATCTACCCGCTAAAAGTATTAGATCCTTTTATACGTTAATCTCATACACAGAAAAGTAATTTCTATCCCTGGTACATGTAGCTCGCTATGAAGTCGTTAAACTGTAGGGAGTTTGTTCCAAAAAGATAGAAAGAAAGAAACATCATAAACACCCTCATTTTCAAGGAACTGTAATAAAAGCGAGGAAGGAAAACGAGCTTGCCTTGCAATCTTAGGTCAGTAAGCCATATCGTATAGAGGGCACATTTCGACAAATTTTGTAGATTGTATATTAAAATGTTCACTATTCATCTGTGGACTTTTTTATTAACTTGCAGTTCTTTTTCTTATTTAACAAAAATTTGATCAAATTATTAAAAATGTCATTTTTTTGATAAAATTATTTAATTATTTTAAAGCAAAATATAATTTTAATAACAATTTTGTTAAATTTAAATTGTTTGGAAAACGAGATATAAAGAACAAAACTTTATCATTTATTTGCGCCTGTAAATATTAATTTGTCGATTGCATTTGTCATAAAATTGTTGATTTAAATTATTTGTTTGACATTTTTGATGGAGAAAACTTCCGAAAATGATTAAAGAAACTAGATAAAAAGAATAATTAATCATGTTTTGACATGTTTTTTTTTAATAATTCTATTATTAATTACTTATATCATAAGAAAATCAAAACAAGGCAAATTATTATTTATTAGATTCATATAAAAAATTACTTATGACATAAATAGTGCAATCTTTTTTAACTTATATATAGCTAATGTCTTATAATATAAAATTTATCTTGTTTAAAATTTCCCATTTATAATTCATTGCATATTTTTTATAATCTTTTAATATATCCAACGAGTTAATAGCAATAAATTTTATATTTTATATCTTCGAATAAGCTGCATATATATACGATTTTGATAATGTCTTCTACGAATAGAAATGACCTGACTAGATAGTGCCTGATATTCCCATGGTTAATGTCGCTCATTACTAAAAGCATCGATTTCACTGCTTGAACTTGCCTGTACCTCTCTGCAATCCCGAGACTAATTAGTTTAATGTTCCGAATAATCGTTAATTTGTGCAGCAAGATACGAGCTCTTTAAAAATTAGAATCTATTCGATCATTATATATTCGATCATCATACGTTATCAGTTCGGAATTTGCACATTCTTTTTATAAATATGGAAACTTAAAATAATTAAAATTACAATAAAATATAATATAAAGATTATGGAAATATTATAATTTTAGTTTTTAATTCCTGGAACGCATACGTACTTGCGTAGCAAACCAACTATTTGCATTTTCATAAAATTTCAATTTCTCTCGTCTAGACTTCGCTCTGTGGGATTGCACGTTCTCCCTCGACGACGAATTGCTGAATTCATCCTGAAGTATGACGGGAACTACGTTGCAGGTCTGTGACACCCAGCCCGAGTCCGAGTCCTAGGCACTCCAATGTACGACCCTCCCACTTGCCGCTCCAGAATGTCAGTCCTAGACCACCGGAGCTCAATACGGTGCACCGGCTGGCGCCGAATCGGGGCATGCTGCACTCCAGACAGGCCAGCAATAATAGTAATCAGCAATCGTCGCTAGACGACTCGGGGGTGGTGGATGACCACGATGGCGACGATGTCACATCGGCCGAGGAGCAGCACGACAAACGTGAATCGCGGGAGCATCGCGCCGAGAGATCGCAGGAGAAGTCTCCGAGGGAGCATGGCAGGACTCAACAGGCTCAATCTCAACCGCATCCGGAGTGTCCACCAGCGCCGGTCACCGTATCGGTGAGGACTGGTAACCGGGAGATTCGGGTGCTCAAATGCAACGGAGTCAAAACCAAGAAACATATGTACGCGCTGCCGCCAGAGTACCTGTCGCACATTGTAGTTTTAGGTGAGCAGAAACTAATTATGTTGACTGCAGTTGTTTATTGAAACAATACACATTTGTGTAACTAAATTAACATGTTAAAATAATTTTCTCTTAATTGAAATAATACAGAAATATCTTATTTGTTCATTGTAAAAAATTGTAATTTAATTAATTAAATTTTTTTATTTTTTTCTTTAGTATTGAATATTCAAAAGTTGTAATATATAATACTCCCTGCATATATGTTTATTGAAATTACATTCGTTATTATTGTATTAGTAAAATTCTAATTAATTTGCCGTCAAAACTTTTTTACCTAACTATATATTTGTTTAAAATCACATGAAACTTGCTTGTTAAAATTGCACAACTTATGGTTTAATTAATTAAAATGTTGAATATTTAAGCTTGTAATAAATAATATTGGCTGCAGATACTGCATTATTTATTCAAACAATATTGGTTATAACACAACTGTGAATTAATAAAATTTTCAAATATACAGGATGTCCCGCAACTACCGCTCCATATTTTAAAGGTAGATTCTCTGGCCAATTTAAAAACGATTTTTCCTCAGCGAAAATGTCGAAGAAGATCATTATTTTTTGCATATTCCCAATTTTTGTCATGATGTATCTTTCTAACTAAGCCTTAAATTAAAATTCTAAAGTAAACTCTACCTAAAATTAACTAAAGAATGTGACTTTATTAATATTTTATATAAGGTTTAGTTTGCGAAAAACCCTTTATTTTCAATCATTTATGACTCGAAAATTATTAATGCCTTGACATTTTCGCTGAGGAAAAATCGTTTTTAAATTAGCCAGAAAATCTACCTTTAAAATATGGAACGGTAGTTGCGGGAGATCCTGTATATTCTGTAAAAGAAAAAGAAGAGAAAAACATAGTTTTAGTAAAAGAAAAACATAGTTTTATCTATTGTAATATTTTCCAATTTGGAATATCGGAACTTTTTTAACATGTACATTCTAAATGAACTAACATGGATATATGATATATGTTTACAGATGATCTTCCAGATAGAAACTGCGATAAATGTATTCAATGCTGCGTAGATTATGAAGGATGGCTACGATTTCAAAACTGCCTATATAAGGTAAATTACCAATTATTAACTATAATATCCGCTTGTTTTACATCTTAAGCTTTTTTAAATCTTAAGCAAAGAAAAGAAGATTCTCAAGGGATTTTGCTTGATTTGTTCTGATTAATAAATGACTATCAATTACCGCCGTATTTAAATAAAACATATTTAACTAGTTTTGCATTTTTATGAAGTTTTTATGAAATGAATTTTTCATACCGCGTAATCGTATTGACTTTGTCACATTAATATTTGAAGAAAAATAATGATCTCCCTTTAATTTTTTTAACTTTAATTATACAAAAAGGGAAATCATATGTATGAATTTAAATAATATTATATGGAGGCATTAAAATGAATCATTTCAAGGTGGTGAGAGATCCCTTGTTCGAACTAATGATCACCCTCTGCATCGTCCTAAACACCGGTTTCCTGGCAATGGAGCATCATGGTATGAGCGAATCGATACGGCAAGCGCTTAACATCGGCAACAAAGTGTTCACCAGCATTTTCACATTCGAATGCTTCTTGAAACTCTTAGCGCTAAGCAAGGACTTTTTCAACAACGGCTGGAATAACTTCGATTTGATCATCGTTTCCGCATCGCTTATCGATTTAACATTCGAGCTGGTAGACGGTTTATCAGTGATACGTGGTCTCAGGCTACTTCGCGTTCTGAAGCTTGCGCAATCTTGGACGACTATGAAGGTTCTCCTCAGTATCATTATTTCAACGATCGGCGCTCTCGGTAATCTAACCTTTGTACTGGTGATTGTAATTTACATATTTGCTGTGATCGGCATGCAGTTGTTTAGTAAGGATTATACACTAGAGAAGTTCTACCCGGATCCAGTGCCACGTTGGAATTTCAACGATTTCTTCCATTCGTTCATGATGATATTCCGTATTCTATGCGGCGAATGGATCGAGCCGCTATGGGATTGTATGCGCGCAGAGAGAGACGAAGGGGCAAGCACATGCTTTGCCATCTTTCTACCGGCTTTAGTGATGGGCAATTTCATGGTCCTCAACCTCTTCTTGGCGTTGTTGCTCAACAGTTTTAATTCCGAGGAGCTAAAGCAGAAAAAGGAGGAGGTCGGCGAAGAATCGAAGCTCGCGCGATCGTTTGATCGTATACGGTCAATCGTACGCAAGCAGAAACATCGCAAGGAGAATTCTGAAAACGAAAAGAACATTCGGCTGGAGCAGATTGTTCGCGAGGTGATGGACAAGTCGGATAAGGAGAAATACGCGATCCAAGAGACCGTGCTGAGCCTTCCCAAAGACAATATTTACAATAGGTCGTATCAAGAGAGTCTTAATCAGCCGATCTTTACGTACGATCCGATTTATCGTCAAGCCACTCTCACCACTTACAGCCAGAGCAGCCAGGAAATAGTTAAGGAGAATAAGAAGTTGACCGAGAAGGGCAACAATAACGAGACCAATCCTGAGGAAAGTATAGAGTTAGAAGTGCTCAAAGACACTAACAAGACAGATGAAGAGGTGGCCATGCTGCCAGAACAGAAGCCTCCTGCGCGGAAAGATGGCATAGAGAAACGTCCATGGCACGCTCTCGTAAGTTACGTAGACGAACTCACAGTCGGAGGTAGAAGAGACAGTAAAGGAAGATACATCGACGGGATGGGCTCGTTTCCGGGATTCGGCAGGAATAGGGAACACAAGGAGCCGCTCGATTGCTTTCCCCAGCACTTTTATCAAAAGTAAGAAAGATATTTTTCTATTTTCTTCTTTATTCACATCGAGTTCAAATTTTTTAAATAAAATAAATTATAACTATTAATAACTAAAATTAATTATTTATGATAAACTTTAAAAATTACATCGAGATTAATATTTTAATATCTACGAAGAGACGAATTTAGAATTTATTAATTTATTAATTCGTTTGTGTATATGCGATTTTTTTAAATATTTCAATTGCAATTAGATAATGTTTGATATAAACACGATTGTGTTTAGGTGTAGCTGTATTAATCGTTGCCTCGCCACGGATATCGGCAAAAAATGGATAAGAATTCGTACAGCCGTCCTGTCGGTGGTGGACACACCGTCGTTCGAATGGATGATATTAATTCTAATTTTCGCATCTTCCATAACGCTGTGCTTCGAGGATATCTACTTGGATGACAATCCTTCTTTAAAATATATTCTCTACTGGACCAATCTTGTCTTCTGCGTAATTTTCAGCGTCGAGATGCTCTTGAAATGGCTAGCCCTAGGCTTCTGTAAATACTTCACCAGTTTCTGGACAATCTTGGATTTTATAATTGTTTTCGTAAGTATGAGTCTTGCATTCGATCCATAAAGTAAAATACAAAAACACTGCGTGCAAGCGCGCGTGTGTATCATTGTAGCATGAGTTGTATTTGTCAATTTCCTTGCTTGTCTTACGTCAGACATTACGTATTTGTATTCAGAGTGAGCCACTTAATTTTATTGAATAAATAGCTTACAGTTTTAATTACTAACAAATTTGTTCATTATATACATATTGGATATTGTTCATTATATACTATTGGATGATGCATAGAATAATTAATATAGATATCTTTTTTTTTTAAAGACTTATAACGATGATTTAAAAGCTTTATAAATTTTTTAAATTTTAACAGAATCTTGAGAGCTATTGTTTGCACTGAAAATTATAATAATTATTTTATTTTGTATTTTTATAAACTGAAATGGTTCACCCTGTGTATATATGATAAGATGAAAATAATTGAAAGCATTGAATGAAACATGCGTGATAATTGTTTTGTTGTGAACATTGTTTCCGTATTCCTTGTCTTTACATGTTTTATGTGTGGCCCCGTGGATCCAGGTACGTTGAAAATTAATGTTTTAGTATCCATTTGTACTGTGTCGATTAGAAATATGATATTAGCAAATATGATAAATGCATGTCTCTGTATATTGTTTTTAATCGTATATGGATTAGTAGGTGGGTTAACAATTCAAGTCGTTCATGCACGAAAGAGATATCTAATAAATTGGTAAAAAAGAAATAGAAAATAAATATTCTGCTAAAAAAATAATGATATTTTCTGATAAGTCGCATTATTTTTATTTTTCTAAATCCTTAAACTTTGATTTTTATTTCTATTCAAAATTTACATGATACACATATTTCTTTCAAAAATTACACATGATGCTTTATTTTTTATATAGCAAAAAATATGTAATTAATTTCTATCTAAAAATTGAATGTGCGAAAATATTCGATATCCTATAAATTTTAACTGTGTAACTAAAAAAAAATTCAATTTTTTAATTTTGAACATACACACCAGAAAATATATTGAAATTATTCGTATATTTCCAGAGAGAGAACTTAAAATAGATAAACAGCTTATTTTTCATGCATATGTAGTGTCAATCTTGCTTAATCAACGTGCTTTAAATTTGATTTTCTGCACAGCTATTTATAATTATTTGCATAAAATTTCCAATATTTAATTATATTTATCCGTAATCTAGTTATACACAATATTGAAATTAAAATGACTATTGATTACATATTATTATACATAGATAAAAAAATTAATTTTTTATACATGTATTTTTACATATAATCAATAGACTTTTTAAAACGCTTACATTTATGGCGATTATTAAATTATTATTAGAAATATGCGATATTTTTCTGGTTTCGCTTTTTTCAAATAAATTATTATAAAAATTGTTTCATGCACAAATGTGTAAAATATAAAAGTATCTATTTTAAAATTTAATTATCCTAAATAATTTTATTATATAACTTTCACTTTAGGTCAGAAAAATCGAGATATATTTCTGTGCATGAATCTTTCTATAGGAAAATTAAATGAGCAATATTGAAATTAAATTATATTTTTTCCCTCAGGTATCCGTGTTTAGTCTTTTGATAGAGGAAAATGAGAATCTCAAAGTATTACGATCTCTGAGAACACTACGCGCCCTGAGACCGCTGCGGGCGATTTCGAGATGGCAAGGCATGAGGGTAAATATCAAGAACAGGCTATAAAATGTCATTTGAAATCACGTACGACGCACACAGTGTACGAATTATACTTACGCATATCACCGAGAAGATCTTTTCTTTCCGATTCGTAGATCGTAGTGAACGCGTTGATGTATGCAATACCCAGTATATTCAACGTGCTCCTCGTCTGTCTCGTGTTCTGGCTTATATTCTCGATAATGGGCGTTCAATTTTTTGGTGGCAAGTTTTTCAAATGCGTCGATGAGTATGGGGAAATGCTGGACATTTCGGTAAGTGGATCATTCTAATTTGAATATCGAATGATAAGAAGACAATATGATAAAATTATTATTTTTATTTAATATTTATATAATATTAGTGAAAAATATTTTGTAAACGACAACAATTTAATATTAATTTAAAACTGGTAATTGCATAACAACTATTGGCGATATAATCGTTTCATTTTTAGATAGTGAATACCAAAGAGGAGTGTTTCAACAAAAACTATTCTTGGGAAAACAGCAAGATCACTTTCGATCATGTTGGCATCGCTTACCTGGCTTTGTTTCAAGTAGCGACTTTCGAGGGATGGATGGAGGTGATGGAGGATGCCGTAGATGCAAGAGGGGTGGATTTGCAACCACAGCGAGAGGCGAATCTATACGCCTATCTTTACTTCGTTATATTCATCGTCTGCGGTTCATTCTTCACGCTTAATCTTTTTATTGGAGTGATCATAGATAATTTTAATATGCTGAAGAAAAAGGTGAGCGATACTGACATAGTCCAAAGTTTGAAAGTTTAATCTTTAAATCTATTTTTTATTGGGGAGAATATTTTGCATATCAATATATAAAACAAGAATGATCTATTATCTATAATTATGAAAACTTTGATAATTTTAAAAGTAAAAGAACATTTGTAAATAGACAGGATGCAAAAAATTCAATTGCATGTAAAGATAATTTAACAATTTGAAAAATGCATCATTTTTTATTGAGAATTAAATTTTTTCAGTGTATCTAAAACATTTTAACTAACATTTAAATATAATAATTTTGAATATTGATTGCAAGCTTTGTTTTCACGTGAACGTGTTGATGTAAAACTCCCATGATTCTGTTATAAAATAATATAGTGACAATTTTTCTTTCAGTATGAAGGTGGGGTGTTAGAAATGTTTTTGACCGAGAGTCAAAAACACTACTACACTGCCATGAAAAAACTCGGCCGTAAAAAGCCGCAAAAAGTTATAAAACGTCCGATGAACCAATTCCTCGCAATGTTCTACGACCTCTCTAATTCTCGCAGGTAATTATATGTTGCTTTGTGGCCAAAAAGAGCACATTAGCACTTTGTGTAAAAAATTGTGTTGCTTATAATTGTTTGATTATTCTGTAAATTGATGTGATTTATAATACTTTGGCACCGACTTCATTCTTTATCATGATAATTAAAAAAACAACTGTCAAACAAATTTCTTTTTATAAAAACACATATTTTTCGTTTTAAACTATAATCAATTTTTTCCATTTTAAACTGTATCAATTATTTTTGGAAAGAAGTGTTTTTTTATATTTTTATAATATTACTTAACATTTTTCTATAACATTTCTTTATGAAACTTTCTCTTTATTAATGCAACATGTATCATCACAACTATTGTAATAAATTATTTTTTTTTTTTCAATAAAAAAATTTATTTTCATCGCTAATAAAAATTGATTTGTAAAATTACCATGTTGTATTATTTCAATATGTAGTCTAACTATTTTATGTAAAATATTGTTTTTAATCTTGTATCAAGTCTTTTCATCATATATCAACCCTAATTCAAATTGAAACACTTTCTCGGTGCCAAAGTAATCTGATTTTTTTAATCTGATTTTTTTTCTTAACGCAATATCGGTGTATGTATATTAATTATTTATATGTGAAATGAAACACATAATGAATGTGTAGAAATGGTGCGGTCAAAGTGACGTAAACGATATCATGCGATGAATTTGATGTGGCGATCGGACTATGGGGCATGTATTCGATTGCAGTGTATGCGCGAGCAACGCGGCAGATGCATATTTTTTTGTACAAATCATAGACATCTTACGCTAAATCGCTAACAGTATAAACACAAGTTCAATCGACGAATATAAAACAGTCGGCGTATATAACCAACATATATATATACGATATGTTCCAGATATTGTTTTCCTTTGTAGATTCTCTGGCATCTTGAAAAATAATTCAGAGAAATCGCTAAATTTACAATTCTCTTTATATTTATTCTAGCGTTTTTATGATATCTTTTAATATATATTTTATCTAATATATTTTTCATATATTTTTTTAATATATATTTTATTTAATACATTTTTAATATATTTTTTTTTATTTAATATTTTTTATCGTCTCTTGACATTTGACAGCTTGCTAATTTGACAAGATAAGTCTACTCCTATATGATAATA
The DNA here is from genome assembly GCA_030586385.1 of Camponotus fellah. NCBI lineage: Eukaryota > Metazoa > Arthropoda > Insecta > Hymenoptera > Formicidae > Camponotus > Camponotus fellah. The sequence continues at coordinate 740,355 of JAPIVC010000911.1, forward strand.
TACGTGGTAACGGTTTGGCACAAAGTACAGATGTCTGTGCAAATTGTTGTTAATAAAGTAGTTTAAGAGATGCACGATTGTATCTCCTCATTGCTCACGCCATTGTGCTTGGATACGTGTTTCACAGGATTCGCATCGCAATGTACTTTAAGATTTTCGATTAGACTCATATAGGTAGATTCTAAGAGCTCGCAGATTGCTCGAGTTACAATATTATTATTCATCAATGGTCAACAATACAAATTAAAAATGTAAAGATCGAAATGGAACATGCGCCTTTCAATACCAAATTTTTAAGTATTTTGAAAGCTATAAAAGTATTTTCAACATCAGTTCTTCATTCATCAATGATAACAAGATAATTTGGATCAAAGGTAAGAAGGAATATACTTTACATATTTCATTTCAAAACAATTCTTTTGTTTAATTCTATTTTAAAAATTAAAATAGCTATATATATTTTGCACAATTTTCTTATAAAGTAAAACTTGAATGATGTCAATTTATTAAGAGTTTTGCACTAATCTAATTATATCGTACTAGTTGAATTAAGATCATTATTAAGCAATGCATGAAAATTAATGCCTAATTATTTTAAATTAATACTAGAGAAATAAAAGATTTTCTTTGTAGCTCTCTTTATTGTCTCATATGTAACGCCGCGAGATTCACAGAACGTTAGATAATTTACATAAATTTCTTAATACGCACGTGAAGTATTCGTTTTTTTGTGCAATAACATTTTTCTCCCTGTGTAAGCATTACAATATGTATACAAATCACCATAACACAATGCGTGAATTCTCTTTTCAGCACTTCTGGCAAAAGGCAAAAGACTGCGGAAGATAAATGTTGCGACTTAGCATTCTGTTACTCAAAGTAATGGAAAATCGATATCCGAAGGACATTTACGCTCGCCGTCTCTAAATTGTAGATTCATTGTCGGTATATAGTGATATACAATAGTACATAATAGACGAGATAAGCTGCAGTCTGAGAGCTTGCGCAAATATCATGACTATAATTCTGCTTACTGGTTATTAGATGTGAACTCTGTGTCCTCCTTTGTTTTCTCATAAATGAAATCCACGTGAATGTAAAATTAACTGCATAAATAGAGGATTGTATACTAGAATTATTATAGCAATATGTGTGACTTGCAAATGAGAAAATTCCATCCTTTTAACAAGCTTAGAATCATATATTTGTACATGATGCATATTTTTGCACCAGAGCAATTGTAGAAATTTATAATAACAGATTATTGGATTACTGATATCACCTCATATTATTGGATTACTGGTATAATTTCTGTTTGTCCCATCAATATATAATATGTTTTACTTCAAGCAGCAGAAAATACAAATGAGAATTAAATATAAAGTTTGCCCATGTATATACCGATGACGGATACTATTTACGCCATTTTTACCGCACGAACGTTAAACGTGCATGCATCATGTGTTAGCATCATAAGAGGACTAATAATTAATCGAAAGGAGATTTCGGCGAATTTATTGCAAAAGAATATGATAAAACCTAACTATCGCTCTTTTCAGATTCGAAATAGCTATCTTCGTTTTGATATTTCTCAACATGCTGACAATGGGAATCGAGCACTATAACCAACCGCATCCCATTTTCTTCGTCCTCGAAGTATCGAATGCGTTTTTTACGACCGTCTTCGGTCTGGAGGCGATCGTCAAGATAATAGGTCTGCGTTACCATTATTTCACGGTACCGTGGAATCTCTTCGACTTCTTACTGGTATTGGCGTCTATCCTGGGTATACTGATGGAGGACATTATGATAGACTTCCCTGTGTCCCCGACGCTCTTGCGAGTCGTGAGGGTGTTCAGAATCGGCAGAATCTTGAGGCTCATCAAGGCCGCGAAAGGTATCCGCAAGCTGCTCTTCGCCCTTGTCGTCAGTCTTCCAGCGCTCTTCAACATTGGGGCTCTGCTGGCCTTAATCACGTTCATCTACGCCATCATCGGCATGTCTGTTTTCGGACATGTTAGGAAACAGGGCGCATTGGACGATATGGTGAGTACAGATGCTCAAACAATTATATTGTAAAATATATTTTTATTTATAGACTAGATTTATTGTTATATTAAATCGACACATTTTTTTTAGCGTTACATACTTTAATTAAAATTATATCCTTGTATAAAGTGAAAAAATGAGATTTATTGAGTCCATATATTCGTAAAGATAAAAATATAGAAGAATAAAGTGAAAAATATTTTTTAAATTTATTTTACACTGGAAATAAATCTATTAAAGTCATTTTGTATCTTAGGTGAACTTTGAAACCTTTGGTAGAAGTATGCAGCTACTGTTCCGCTTGATGACTTCGGCCGGGTGGAATGACGTATTAGAATCGCTGATGGTGCAACCACCCGAATGCGATCCCACCCCAAACAGTCGACAAATGAACGGAGATTGTGGATACCCTTTGCTAGCGATTACGTACTTCACATCATTTATTATCATTAGCTATATGATAGTCATTAATATGTATATTGCCATCATCTTAGAGAATTTCAATCAAGCTCATCAAGAGGAGGAGATTGGTATCGTTGAGGATGACTTAGAGATGTTTTACATCCGATGGTCGAAGTAAGTATTTTTTTCGCCATTTTGTGTTCTCCGAATATTTTAATTATTTTTTTGTGTTTTAAAAATTATTTATTTTTATACATCTTTAAAAATATCAGCAGTTTTTTTGGGAAATGAGATAATAATTATAATAAAGACATAATAAAATAGTAGTTTCATCATGATTTTGAATTAAAAATTTCCGTTTTTCCAGGTACGATCCACATGCAACTCAATTTATCAGCTTCTCGCAGTTGAGTGATTTTATAGCAAGCCTAGACCCACCGCTGGGGATATCAAAGCCTAACGTCGTGGCGTTGGTCAGCTTTAATCTTCCCATCGCAAAAGGTCACAAGATTCATTGTCTGGACATCCTGCACGCACTCGTCAAGCACGTTCTCGGGCACGTCGAGGAGTCGGATGACTTTAGAAAGTTGCAAGAACAAATGGATGTTAAGTTCAAAAAGCAGTTTCCAACAAGGAAAGAATTAGAGATAGTGTCTTCCACGAGAATCTGGAAGCGACAAGACAAAGCTGCCAGATTGATTCAACGTTGCATAAGGGAGTACATTGCGTGAGTATAAGCAGTTGTTTTCACTCGAAAAGATGACATTTTTTTATACAACTTTCCCAAACATTAAAAGAAATTGTTATTTATAGATATCAACATATTAATTCACATATATTGAAAAATACAAAATAATTCAAAATAACTACAATTAATATCTATAAATAAGAATATCATAATATAAGGAAATGATCTTGCTCGCAGACTGAAAAAGGAGCGCGAGAGGATTGCCCAAGAGGTAGACTCGCAGACGCAAACGTCAAGCCCAGGTGGAACGGATGGTAGGGGCGGAAGTGGATGGAGCGGCAAGCTGTCAGCTCTGCTGCACGTGCACCGGGGTAGCCGGGCTAGTAGTCGCAAGTCCTCCAGGGCCAGCGACGCCAGCGATCTCAGCGAACTTGGCTCCGCTTCGGCGTGGCTGTTCCCGAATCTTCCTCTGCTGTTGCTCTCCGGCGCCACCGGAACCCACGAGGACCTGCAACCTCCGGCACTAACCGTGTCCCGTCCCTCACCGACCACTGAGCAACCTTCCGCCGCTTCCAGTTCCGGCTCGGACTCTCACGTCACTGTCAGGTTGATTTCTTTTTATCCGTACATCTCATAATAAAAGTGAGATTATTTTTGGAATCATTCGAATTATTTCGAAGAAATCACTCAGGATCGCCTGTTGGACGGGATCGCATATTGGACGAAATTCGTCTGTCAGTATAAAATCACTTTATTCTGACTTATTTTTCGAGTTTACGATTGATTGATACGAATTCAAGTTTATTGCATCTCTCGTTACTTTGATTAAATTGATTAATGATGACCCACTATTTATCTAAGATCCAATTGTATATCCATTTTATCCCAAGTTTAATTAAATTAATTATTTTTAAATTAAATTAATTACTTTTAAATTAAATTAAATTATATTATTTTTAAATTCAAATAAATCAACAGAATATAATAACAATTGTATAAATTAACATATTTGCATATTTCGTCATTTTATAATATAAAATATTAAATACAAGAGCAAATTTATTATTGTGAAAATATTTAGTTTAAATTTAATTTTACCTATACAATTACAGAGGATAAAATATTCATAATAATATTGGCCTGAGGAGTTTGTATTAATAAGTATATTAACGCGATTTATATATAATATATATCGTACAATTAATTTTGCACATCATACATGTTATGTCACGATCCATATAAAAGAATTAATCTATTTTTTCTTTTTCAAAACTCCTCAGGCAAGAAAATGAGCAGGTAAACCTGAATATATACATATAGAATTTTTCAAATTTTATTGTTTAATTTGTGTATGATGCCACATGAAATAAAAATTAAAGTATTGTTTAGCAGTTGAAGTATTATATAGTATTGTATTTTATCGCCAGAAAATATATAGCATTTATTTGTCTCATTTCATAGTTCATGAATTTAGTACGTTATAAAATATATCAAACTCTGTATAAACGCAGATTTCAAAAACATAATTTAAAAAACATTATTTTAGCGAATTAGCAGTAAGCAAATACATTAGTAAATTAGAAGAAAAAAGCTCGTTGCGCATAATTTAATCTTTATAATAATTCATTAACTCATTATCGGTTTGTGATGAACGTAGTTAAGTGAAACAGTTGTTGAGTTATTGTTATTACATCAATTATTATACGGCATTGATAGACATTTCGTATGACATTTAGGTATATCATTAGATTAACTGTCAGCATCGTGTCATGCTTCGGTTTAGTCAGCTTTAAGTAAAACATTTCTTCCAATTGAGATATATGATTTCGAATTTTGCATGCTAAATGTATCTGTAATAATTTTATATAGCGTGCATCAGGGAGAAAAGTATAATTAAGAGATGCAAAACATTTTATTCGTATTATTGTAAGAAGTATATCGTTGCTCCTGTTTTATATACCGCTTTACATAGATAAAAGTTACGTAAAGCATAAGAAAGTATTAATAACATTTTTTCTAGGATACATACAATTATATCTTTACAATTATCGTATCACATTTCCCAAATTCTTTTAAACATATTTGCTGGGCAGATTTAAATTGTAAATAAATCAAACTCGAACATATATCTTATTAAGTAAATCAACTTATATAGCACGAAAGTGCAAAAACTCGCTCATAACGAGTGGATCTCTGTTCATAGATCGTTGGGTCCCACGCTGGGCCGACAGGATGCAGTGGAGAAATATCCGGAGGAGGATGTAACTAGCCCGCCGATCTCGAAGCGCGGCTCAACCCTGAGGCCTAGCGGCACCGCTCTCTCGCTCAACGCGCTGCAGCGAGATATCAAAGAAGCATTTAATCGACGTTGCGGCAGCCTGAGACGACGGGCGCCACAGCCAGAGCCAGTACGGCTGCCGATCGAGGGTAGCGATAGAGTAAGTATCCTAGTGACAGAACCGAGTCCGGAAAACACGGCGCCTCCTACGAGACCACCGCTGCTGCGACAACAATCAGAGGCGACGGTGGTACATGTGCTGGTGCACAGGGAGAGCGAGGAGTATCAGGATACACCGGACGACAGCTGATCCTAGTCGACAGTAAGCGATCACGACGGATAGCGACGAACAGCAGCGATGCGATACAGTGATAATATATACGTAGACGTATATGTATATACATATGTAAACTTTTCACACACAGCGCGCAGTTCTAACTAGGTAGGGCGATGATTCGCGTGGCTTTCTTTGAGAGGTAAATCCTCTCGAGATGAAGTTGCGTATATCATGTATGCATGTGTTATGTATGCGTGTGTCGTCGAATGAGACTGTAGTAGCGATGGTTCTCGGCCGAGGAAACTAATGGCGGTAGTAATACTTCTTTTTTGAATTGATAAATATTTTTTCGAATATCCATTCTTACAAAAGCACATTTTCTATCGAATCTGTGATGTCTTCAACTTTAGAAATATTATCAAAATTGGCCGATTGCGCTTGTAATTACTATAAAAATGCTTCCTAATCTTAACGGTCGTTATAAATCAATATGATTATTAGAATTGTATTAAACGACAAGGAGTGCTAATCTTGTAATGATCTAGCGCAATCTTGTTATATCTATATCACTTATAATGGCATGACATTTTATTTTTAATCAAGATAAATTTTTTGATTTGCGATGCTTTTATTAGCTCAAGAATTATGCCTTGTAAAATAGTATAACTACAAGAAAATTTAGTGCACAATTTTTCAAACGTCTGCCTAATCAAGAGATTTAATTCTCTCGAGATAATAAATATTTGCTCCATTATAAAGAAAGATAGGTTGAGAGCCATTGCATCAGAAGACGAAGAAAGGGACAAGGATGAAGTTGAAGAGAAATTTTCGACAATTTTTCCATTAAAATCACAAGTGGAATGCGTCATTCGGAGAACTTGGATATTATTACTGTTGACGTCAACTTATTTTTTGACGAAACTACGTACAATATACTGGGTTCCCCATAATGACGAACGCGAATTAATTAAAGAATTGCCAGCGTAGCGGAAATACCAGATGTAGCCGTTTTCGAAAAACGAGAGTACAGTTTGTTACAAGAATGCATCAGTTCTGGAAGTGGATCAAAATTTGATAAGATTCAAACTTGAAAATTAAAAAAATAAAATAAATGCGAGTTTAGATAGAATTTGCAATGATTTCGATGAGTGCTTCGATCAATGAGAATTATTATTATGAAAATATTATTATATCAACAGAAAATTAATCCGCAGTAGTAGATATCAGTGTACATAGTATAAATAACGAACACTTTATTAATTTTTGCTACGTAAAAAGATCCACATGATGCGATTGACGAATCATTACTAATAATAATACTATCGTAAATTCTAAGAGCAATTCTAACGCTTTTCAAGAACGTTTTGAAGTATAAATGTTCACAAATTTTAATCGCGCACACTTTGTGTGTGTGTGTGTGTGTGTGTGTGTATGTATGTGTGTGTGTGTGTGTGTGTGCTGTGTGTAATCATATTTATATCAAATTGTTCGCAGCATTACTTTAACAGTTTTGGCTACGCCATAATTAATATTAAATAGAAGTCATAGAAAAGAAAATCTTTATCGATCAGAAAAAACAATATTGCATTAATCGCGATGAATGCATTAAGCTATAAGTTATTAATACAAAATAATCAGCGTTAGTCGACGCTCTTATAACTATATTCAAATTTATTGCATAATCTCAATTACGAATAACTATTTTGAAATAAGATTCAATTGTCAAAACAATGGACTTTCGTCCAAGATAGCGACTATTTCTAGTAAGTTACGCTACCCTGGTAAAAGTGCGCTTTTAGTTTAATTAATTGAAATCGCTTCTTCGAATAAATTTTGAAAAAATTTAATCTCTCCCTCTCTCTTCTTCAACATATCTAAATGACAATTGTGTATAGACATAATATCTAAATTATCACTTTATCGTTAGTCAAATTATATAAATAACAAGATAAATCGTTGTTTTATTACATATTTATTTTATTATCTGTCAGGAAAAAGAGAGAAAGAGAGAAAAATAATTTAGGCATTCTACATGTGAGTCATGTACATGTGTCTAACACCAAAACTCTAAATCCAGAATTTTTAAAATATTGAAACTTTTCAATATATTAAAATTACAAATTGGATTTTTTTTCTATAGAGATAATTGGAATTTTTAACAATAAAATTTTAAACTAATTATTCAAAAGCGCTTGTGCATGATTTGTAAATCACGTACAAGTGTGATTATATTCATTATTTCATCAATGATAATTAATGAGATAATGAGTACAATTATTTCTTTAACTACAAAGTCGATTTCAATCAGTCGCTTACTATTTCGAATAACGCGCATTACAATTTAATTCCATTAAGTTCTTGTAGATATCACCCTAAAAAGTAGTTTTTTAATACTGATTTAACATGGCTTCAGAGATATCGAGAGAATAATATTTGCACTCGCGCGTACACACACATAGAAGCGCTTCTCTCTCGATAAGAATAATAAAAAACTAAGTCTTTTTACTAACTCTATACATTTATATACGTCGTGTGTGATCCTTGTCTCTTACATCGTAATTAAGGGTCGGACCAAATTTAAGCACACATTCGACTCCGTTGAACGATTTTTCCTCGGAAAAAGAAAAAGACAGAAAATCTAGATTGTTAGCACATAGATAATGCAGACCGCCCGGAGTTTGCTACACGAAGAACGAATTTTATCGGTATACAAAAAGAGTACTGCCTCAAATCTTAGGGTAAATTACTCGCTAACGACGAGAAAGATCGAAAAAATGAGTAAAACAGACGGAAATAATGTGGCTTCCTTCGGTGATCATAATCGGTGATTATTATCGTATTCTGTTTTGTTCTCCATGATAGTGCAGGGTTTCCAATAATTGATTAACAACATAGATATGCATAGCGTTAAATTTAAATTAATTTTTCGTGCAAAAATGTCGAAGTATGAATCGAAGTTTTCCAAATCGTAAATTGTAAATAACAAGATTTTTCAAGAATTAAGCTTCAGAAATGTAAAGTGGCAAATTATCAATCCATTCAATTTAAAATGAGTCCTATTATATTTTAATTTAAAATACTAAAGCATCAAATGTTTTTTGGGCATAAATCCTTTCTAACATTCTCGCTGAGAAAGTAATCAATTTTAAATTTTTCACTAGAAAAGAAAGTATTAATTATTTTTCTTCAATTCTTGGATACCTTGTATGCATTTTTGACATCGCACTATCATAATTGTTCGATTGATTATGCGCGTTTTTATTCATACAAATGTAGAAATCATCGAATGAATACTAAAATCAATATTCCACTTATTCATCATTATTTATTAGCGGCGCTTTCAGCTTATATCTTTCTCGACTCTCTCGATTGTCCGCATTGTAGAAAATTAAAATTTTGATAGCAAGATATTACAATTGTTTTAAATATAAGAAATGTCTCAATATATAATCTTCTCTAATCTTAATCATTGTATTACGTTATATATTTTAATTATTTTATAAATCTTTGAATTTTTGCTCGTATCTCGCATTACAAATGTAAATTATGTAAATCAGCGAACGCATAATTCATGAGGGATCTTGTATCAGAAGTTGCGTTGAAGATTGAGATTATATCGAAATCCCATTAAGGTTAATTAAAACAGAAGCGGCAAAAATTTCTTTGCCTTAACTGATTGAATCCTACGCAATATCGATTCGCTATCTCAATTTTCAACGTGATCTAATATAAATGTAAGAATTTTGAATTCGATTATTAATGATAATATTAATCGCATAATCAGTAGACTCACTTTTTAATCGTAAAGAAAAATTATTTAAAACTCGCCGCAATTTCGTAATATTCACATAGCAGAACGCTTTTTAATTTTCTCAAGTTTACATCATATCGTTCATAGTTTTATCATAAATTTTTCAAAATCTTTTCTTTCGTACTATAATGTATTATATTTATATTTTATATAAATTACTACTTATTTCTACAGAGAATTTTGCGAAATTAAATTAAGTTTCAATTAAATTAAGATAAATTTTTATCTTGTAAACTTTTTTTTAAAATAGAAAGCAATGATTGAAATGTCAGTCTTGAAAATATCATTATTATCTTTATTGATTGAGCCTAGAGTTGCACCTGTGTTTCATTATTATTATTAAAAAATACTATGTTTTGCAAAAAGGAAAAGCACGTGAGGTTGGCTTCTCGCTAGATTTCATTAGAGTTCTAAACTGCTTTAAAACTGAAGAATACATGCGAGTATATATTTGGATTTTTATATGTACAACGAATTATTTTAAGGGACATCTCGTAATCGTATTTTTTATCCTAAATAAGTGTTATGTTTCGCGCGCACGATATGAATCTTCCGAGAAATTTTCAACATCGTCATTTCAGAGAGGAAGAGATATTAAATTCTTCCCTATAGTTCTTTCTCTTCTTTATAGACGAAACGTTGCCGTTAAAATGCCACAATCTCACGCGTTGACCTATAGTGCCTATTATCAATTAGAAGACACACCGAATGATTAGGTATTATTATTGAAAACCATTTTACAAGCATCCCAGTTTGCGTAGTGCAAATATCTGATTGGTATCCTCGAATATTTAATGTTTCGCAATATTTAATAACATATCTACATAAAACATATAACGATAAGGATAATTTTTTAGGCATTGCAGATATTTAAATATTATGTATAAATAATAAAAAAATGAAGATACATTTATTTTAATAAAAAGTTTCTTAAATAAAAATAAATCACAATATGCTGTCTTTATGATTTAAAGATTATTATTGAGATATCTCTTTAAAATTTTATTTGCATCAAAAATAAAGACGCTTTCGATATTCAGGATATCCAGAATATAAATACGTTCATCAGATATTAACGCTACACGAGATAACAACGTTGATACGTTATGCATAGAGTAAATTAGGTCCGTGTAACATTACATTACGATATATTACTATGTCGAAGACGTTAATAATCAGATTGTAGTGTACTTTTGTGCTTGACAAGCTTGACAATTCAGTTTGCGCGTGCATGTGCGAAAAAACAAGGACGTAAAAAAAAAGAAAGCGGAAGAATGTTTTCTCAATAGGCAATCTGGGGGTGAATCGGCGAACAGGTCTGGGATCCTCGGGAGCTGGTTTTCACGAGGCATATATATATGATAAAATATTATATGTCAATTAAAATTAATATATATAAATATAATATATATATACTATATACATACATATACGAGAGCGCGAAACACATGCACACAAAATAAAAAGAGTTTGACATAAAATATCTTGTCATACGATTGCGTGCACGCACATCTGTATTTTGCGGATATGCACATATATATTTGTACATATATACATATATGTATGTATGTATGTAAATGTATATGTACGTATGTATGTACATATATAAAGTGAAATATTACAATACTCCTGTTATCATAAAACAGAACGGAAGAGACTGGATGCGCATATGATATATATATAGAGTTGCACTCTTACGAGGTTGCATCTTGTTCGACAATTATTGTACAATCATGCGAGGGTGGATCGCCCTATTGTAAAAGAAATTACTTTATATATTAGAGCACTATAATTTAGCCTTTCTAATCGCGCGTTTGCGTATGTGTGCGAATGAAATAATAAAATCGCGTATGCTCAAGCCTACACATACTCATACTCTTGCTGATATATACATATACACACGTGCGGTAAAATATTATACATATAAATATACGTATATATAATTAGAGATACATATATAAAGTCGAGATAACGAGACGATGATTTATATCACTGTTTTCTTGGAGTTGCAATATCGCTCTAGATTTAGAACCAGTCCAGGTGCGAAAAAGAAAGAGAGAAAGAGAGAGTTTGTAATAGAAGTAAAAGCGAAAGCGATTTATATATTGCTGTGAGCTTTTTCAAACCAACTCTCCTGCTCTTTTCTCTCCCTCTTTCTCGCTCTCGCTTGAGATCGGGAGCTCAAGTTTATGTTTTACCAAGAGCCCCTCCGCGTGCTATCGAGTTCTAAAATGAGATAAGGGATGATCTATCGCAGATTACATATAGATGAATTGTATATTCAGATAATATAATGCACAGGGCAAATTACATAGAAAAAAATATATATATATATATATATAAATATATATATAAGCCGTTAGTGTCTTTAAAATATCCGATTGAGATGTGTATGCGATCTCTGTAAATGCGAAAAAAATCTGCTCTGGTTAAAGGCAATACGATGCGGCTGCTTCTTTGAAATGTGTAAGGAGTTACACATTAAATACACCTGTTAGAGTCCGTTGCTTTCAATCGCAAATCCCCAATGTCGTCAGAGATGCGTTTTTGAGCCTGCGGAAAATAGGCGAATTTTAAGAAAAGGATTAAGGAAATTTACATGTAAGAAAATTTCAAGTTTTAATTTTCATTATTAGAAATTAATTTTTCCAATTGTTGGCTCTTTTTTATGTTTTTATATTTTCTCTGCTTCTACACAGTATCAATGCTCGCGAAGAGCAATCGGGGAGTGAGATAAACTATAATGCCTTAATCTTAGAAGTTAGAAGAATTTCTTTCATAATCATTCAAACTTTCGCCAATCTTTCGTGTTTCTTTCAATTTATCAACTTATAAACTTTACACACATGTACACAATATATAAAATTGGAAATTAAAAAAGAATTTCATTCTTCTTAATAAAAATAACATTTAATCAAAAGCAAATAGCAGCTAAATAAAAATAATTAAGCTCAACGATTTTAAAGATGTAATCTTATGTCATATCATAATTATACGGATTATAATTTTATCATTTCGAAATTATATATTTAAAATTCTATATGATTATAAAGTAGAAAAATATACAATTCTATTCAAAATTATTACAGAAAATTAAATTAATAATTTTAAAGTGACAGAAATCATTTTTGATTATCATAATTTGCAAATATCCAAAATCTAGACATTAGCAAATTTACGGAAAAAAATATTAATACGTTTTCAGTTTGCGTATCCTTCTGGAAAAAACTTGGTAAGAAACATGAAAGAAAAAGTGAAACCTGCATGAGGCGAATGTTGGATTTATACCGAGCTTAAAATATTTTATGGTTTAGCAAATATAAAAGTATCGACGACGATTTCGTATTAAAATAATAATTCTCACTCGCAGTTTGTAAAAAGACGCGAAATATCCTGCATTAGTCCATTGCTCCCCTTCGCAAAAGGAAAGAAAGGTCAAATTAGAGGAAATCCAGTAGCGAGATTGATCTAAATTGGACATGTAAAATTGAATTTCTCAAAATGCCAAATCTCTCTCTTTCTTTCTCTTTTTCTCTTTAATGATTTCCTCTGATTTGTTCGCTCCTTCTTTTTGCAGAGCAAATATCTAGGAAATTAATAGATACCATAAAATGTTTTACACACGATTTAGCGGTATATTACGCCTCTCTCGGGGATTCTCTCCGCGATTTAAGAGCGCAACTTGTATATATTTTTCTCTTACTTTTATATAATTTCTTCTTTCATCCTATTATACTTTTTATAACGTCGTATTTCTCATATTCCGCTCTTGTGAGATTGCGCACGTCTTTTTTCTTCGCTTTACCCTCTTAATTAATAAATATGTAATTACGTAAGGGTCCGTTGCAACGATCTCATTTAATTCCAACGAGCAATTTCCTGTTCGTTTTCAAATTATAACTAGTTGTTATAGAAAGCGACCCGTGTTGTCTTTTTCATTGATAATAAAAAAGAACTTTTAAGAAGAAGTATCATCTGGTGATTATCTCGATTTGTTTATACTTTATACTCTTCAAAGGAAAGAGAGAGGAAGAGTTTAACGCACCAAGATTTCTCAACTTTTAATGTTGCATAATTGTTGATGCTCGTTTACAATGGAAAACACATCCTTATATTTTTTTAAGTCTAAATCCAATGAAAATGATTGGAAAAATTTTGAACATTTGTGGAACAATCCTTACAAATAAGAAAATTGTTAGTTAATTATAGTGAGTAAAATATAAAAATGAAGCGCATTGGTGCAACGGGCCCGAAGAAATTCGCATTGTTTAATGCGACATTAAGTCTACCGAGACATTGTAACACACGATCTTCGATAATTTTAGATTAGTCTTGAATTCGAATGCGTATTGTATAATATTCCTCATTTTACTCTCCGCCTAAGTCGAAGGCGCGCAAACTCGTCAATACACAACGTTGTTAATAACATTGTAGCATATAATTATAAATAATAAAACAAAACGAAATAATAATATTAGAAATGTTATAATGTTATTCAATTCGTTGTTTCACTGGGACGTCATTTCTTCCACCCGTAATCTTCTTCCAAATATTTAAAACATATTAAAATATATTAATTTTATCATTAAATTGCGTTTGATAACATAGATTAAAATAAATACATATACATATTATAAACTTTTCCTTTACTTATTCAATAGAATTAAATAAATTTTAAATTCTTCCCACAAAATTTAGCATTTATGAATGACATAGTCCATTTTTTTCAGTCAAATTATTACATTTTTCAATCAATTCTATAATTTTAAATCAACATCTTTGTATTCTAATATTTTATTTATTAAATTTTCTGCGTCCTTTATTTAATTGTATTGTATCATTACTTTGTAAGGAATAATTGTCTATATATAATTAGAAATTATTAAAAAATATATTGTTTTAAATATATATAATTATTTGCATTATGATACATATTTATTACAAGAATTCTTATATTAAATGACTACAATTAGTAATGTGCTCATCATTGCTATCACATAAGTAATTAGCTTGATGAAGCCTATTATTTTGTTGAAACTCTGGTACGTTTATTCCAAGAGAAATTTATCCCATAACTGCGAGGTTTTGGCTGATTGAGATTTGGCTTCTGCACATAATACTCCCAACCCATCTTCTTGCAGTGTGCGATAGCCTCCTCTTTGGTTGCAAAGTTAACTTGGATGTTTGACATGGGATCTCCACTGAATTAAAAAATTTATATAAGTATATAAAATAATTATGCAATAAAATTAATGCATATGATAAGTATCTTAATTAAAATATATCCTAATATTTATATATAATATTAATATTTGCCTAGAAGTCCATCCTATCAATGGATTCTCCCAGCGTTCACGTGTATCAAAGTCCATCTGCCAAAAGTGAATGTTATTTGTTCCAGATTGCATGGCATTTTTGGCAGGCTGATAAATCCGCACTCTGCGAGTTTTGATATGTTCTTCGGGAACACCAGATACATATCCTACATTTTCGTCAGTTACAGTAATTGGGCTTTTCAAAGCTTCTAGATATTCGGTTTCTTCTTTCGACAGTACAGCCTCTTGAAGATTCTTACGCACTGTTAGTTTCTTTTCCACTTCTATATTTTTATTCGAAAATAATCTGCTCCATCTGTATACAAAAAAGATTTTTACAATTTTATAAATTTTAATCGTATCTTTTAGATATTGTAAGTCGAGTATAAGATATTGTAAGTACTTAATATTAATATTATATATTTATATATGTTATATTTAATGTATTATATATTTACATGTCAATTTTAATTTGCACAATTGCAATTTACTTATATGTTCTTATCAATTAAGAGTTCAAAAAATAAACTGTTATTGGTTTTCCTAACATTATAAAAATGTATAGTTTCTGACTAGCTTTGTTATAAACTATCGTTCACGTAAATGTATATCACACAGATAAAATTTTGAATTTTAATAAGTTACATTTCATGATAAGTTACATATATTTCATGATAATATTTAATCAATCTAATATACTACTACAACTGTTATGTAAAGTTGTAAGGTTATGTCATGTTTATCTTTCTATCGTATGGAAAAGACACTTGAAAAATATTACAGCAAGCTCACCCAAGATTGTTCTCATTAATTCCAATCGCACATTGTCGCAGTAATGCACGGGATGCCATTCTTTCGTTCGGAAAACGTAAATGACAAGATGGATGCAAAGATCATGAGACAACTTGCAGCAAAACCAGTTAAAGATGTCAGATCGCAAGACAACAGCTGACTGAGCCTGACGCCTGGCGCTGGCTTGCAATCGATGCGCGGCGCGATCATATTTTTAATATACTTAATTTTCACACAACGTAAAACATTTTCTTCCTGTTCCTTTTTTAAAAAACTAGAATATTACACGTGAGTCTTTCATTCCTCCATGTCATTTACTATTTAATAAATTACAATTTAAAAAATCGGAAATTAAAAAAATGCCTTTATCAATACTTAAAATATAATTACGCAAAATAAATAAAATATAATTACGCAAAATAAATAAAATATAATTACGCTAATAAATATAAAAACATATATGTTATTTAATCGGGATTTATCATATAAAATTGTGCATTGTTCTTGAACATATTTCGTAGAGATATGCTAGTAATATAATACAGGTTATTAACAATAATATATCATTGATATCCTCGAAAACTCACGTCTGAATTATAAGGAGAATATGTTTTGCGAGGAAGTCGATAATACAACTCACGAGCGATAGCATATCTTAATATGTGCTCGAAAATTTATTTCTGAGTTATTAGGAGAATATATTTCGTAAAGAGGTATTCCTGATCGTGAAGAGAGGCTAAGTACTTTAGTTCCCCCTTTTGCGAAGTAACGCATACTTTGGAATGGGCAAATTTTGGTTAGATATTAAGATTTGAGGCTCTCGGAAATTTAGAGATTAAGTTTAATATTTCAAAATAATGAGCAAATTTTGAGTTAAGGAGATTTTTAAAGAGTATTTGTCGGAAGAGAGGCTATACTTTAGTTCCCCTTTTGCGAAGTAACGCATACTTCCCTTAATATATTCCCAATAACTCGGAAATAATTTTCAAGCGCAAAATTTATTTCTGAGTTATTAGGAGAATATATTTCATAAAGAAGTATTCCTGATCGTGAAGAGAGGCTAAGTACTTTAGTTCCCCCCTTGCGAAGTATCGCATACTTTTAACTATTATTCTCCTAATAACTCGGAAATAAATTTTCGAGCGCAAAATTTTGAGTTATTAGGAGAATATATTTCTAAAGAAGTATTGATGTGAATTTTAGTTGTTATAGATTTTGGTTTGTGTGAGGGTATATCGGTTTGATTTTGAGTTATTAGGAGAATATTTTAAAAGTATTCTGATCGTGAAGAGAGGCTAAGTACTTTAGTTCCCCTCTTGCGAAGTAAGCATACTTCCTCCTTAATTTTATATTCTCCTAATAACTCGGAAATAAATTTTCGAGCGCAAAATTTATTTCTGAGTTATTAGGAGAATATATTTCGTAAAGAGGTATTCCTGATCGTGAAGAGAGGCTAAGTACTTTAGTTCCCCCTCTTGCGAAGTAACGCATACTTCTTCGCTTAATATATTCTCCTAATAACTCGGAAATAAATTTTCGAGCGCAAAATTTCTGAGTTATTAGGAGAATATATTTCGTAAAGAGGTATTCCTGATCGTGAAGAGAGGCTAAGTACTTTAGTTCTCCTCTTGCGAAGTAACGCATACTTCTTCGCTTAATATATTCTCCTAATAACTCGGAAATAAATTTTCGAGCGTAAAATTTATTTCTGAGTTATTAGGAGAATATATTTCGTAAAGAGGTATTCCTGATCGTGAAGAGAGGCTAAGTACTTTAGTTCCCCCTCTTGCGAAGTAACGCATACTTCTTCGCTTAATATATTCTCCTAATAACTCGGAAATAAATTTTCGAGCGCAAAATTTCTGAGTTATTAGGAGAATATATTTCGTAAAGAAGTATTCCTGATCGTGAAGAGAGGCTAAGTACTTCAGTTCCCCTCTTGCGAAGTGAAGCATACTTCTTCTTTTATATATTCCTATAACTCGGAAATAAATTTTCGAGCGTAAAATTTATTTCTGAGTTATTAGGAGAATATATTTCGTAAAGAGGTATTCCTGCTCGTGAAGAGAGGCTAAGTACTTTAGTTGCCCCTCTTGCGAAGTAACGCATACTTCTTCGCTTAATATATTCTCCTAATAACTCGGAAATAATTTTCGAGCGCAAAATTTATTTCTGAGTTATTAGGAGAATATATTTCATAAAGAAGTATTCCTGATCGTGAAGAGAGGCTAAGTACTTTAGTTCCCCCTCTTGCGAAGTAACGCATACTTCTTCGCTTAATATATTCTCCTAATAACTCGGAAATAAATTTTCGAGCGCAAAATTTCTGAGTTATTAGGAGAATATATTTCGTAAAGAGGTATTCCTGATCGTGAAGAGAGGCTAAGTACTTTAGTTCTCCTCTTGCGAAGTAACGCATACTTCTTCGCTTTATATATTCTCCTAATAACTCGGAAATAAATTTTCGAGCGTAAAATTTATTTCTGAGTTATTAGGAGAATATATTTCGTAAAGAGGTATTCCTGCTCGTGAAGAGAGGCTAAGTACTTCAATTCCCCTCTTGCGAAGTAACGCATACTTCTTCGCTTAATATATTCTCCTAATAACTGGAAATAATTTTCGAGCGCAAAATTTCTGAGTTATTAGAGAACATATTTCTTAAAGAGGTATTCCTGATCGTGAAGAGAGGCTAAGTGCTTTAGTTCTCCTCTTGCGAAGTAACGCATACTTCTTCGCTTTATATATTCTCCTAATAACTCGGAAATAAATTTTCGAGCGCAAAATTTCTGAGTTATTAGGAGAATATATTTCGTAAAGAAGTATTCCTGATCGTGAAGAGAGGCTAAGTACTTTAGTTCCCCTCTTGCGAAGTAACGCATACTTCCTCGCTTAATATATTCTCCTAATAACTCGGAAATAATTTTCGAGCGCAAAATTTATTTCTGAGTTATTAGGAGAATATATTTCATAAAGAAGTATTCCTGATCGTGAAGAGAGGCTAAGTACTTTAGTTCCCCCTCTTGCGAAGTACGCATACTTCTTCGCTTATATATTCTCCTAATAACTCGGAAATAAATTTTCGAGCGCAAAATTTCTGAGTTATTAGGAGAATATATTTCATAAAGAAGTATTCCTGATCGTGAAGAAGGCTAAGTACTTTAGTTCCCCTCTTGGGAAGTAACGCATACTTCTTCTATTATATTCTCCTAATAACTCGGAAATAAATTTTCGAGGGTAAAATTTATTTCTGAGTTATTAGGAGAATATATTTCGTAAAGAGGTATTCCTGATCGTGAAGAGAGGCTAAGTACTTTAGTTCCCCCTCTTGCGAAGTAACGCATACTTCGCTTAATATATTCTCCTAATAACTCGGAAATAAATTTTCGAGCGCAAAATTTCTGAGTTATTAGGAGAATATATTTCGTAAAGAGGTATTCCTGATCGTGAAGAGAGGCTAAGTACTTTAGTTCTCCTCTTGCGAAGTAACGCATACTTCTTCGCTTTATATATTCTCCTAATAACTCGGAAATAAATTTTCGAGCGTAAAATTTATTTCTGAGTTATTAGGAGAATATATTTCGTAAAGAGGTATTCCTGCTCGTGAAGAGAGGCTAAGTACTTTAGTTGCCTCTCTTGCGAAGTAACGCATACTTCTTCGCTTAATATATTCTCCTAATAACTCGGAAATAATTTTCGAGCGCAAAATTTATTTCTGAGTTATTAGGAGAATATATTTCATAAAGAAGTATTCCTGATCGTGAAGAGAGGCTAAGTACTTTAGTTCCCCCTCTTGCGAAGTAACGCATACTTCTTCGCTTAATATATTCTCCTAATAACTCGGAAATAAATTTTGCATAGTGGCGCAAATTTATTGAGTTATTAGAGAATATTTGTAAAGAGGTATTCGCTCGTGAAGAGAGGCTAAGTACTTCATTCCCCTCTTGCGAAGTAACCAACTTCTTGGCTTTATATATTCTCCTAATAACTCGGAAATAAATTTTCGAGCGCAAAATTTCTGAGTTATTAGGAGAATATATTTCGTAAAGAGGTATTCCTGATCGTGAAGAGAGGCTAAGTACTTTAGTTCTCCTCTTGCGAAGTAACGCATACTTCTTGCTTTAATATTTCCTAATAACTCGGAAAAATTTGCGTAAATATTTCTGTGTTTTAGAGAATAATTAAAGAGGACTGTCGTGAAGAGAGGCTAAATTTATTTCTCTTCGAAGTAACGCAACTTTTGTATTCTCCTAATAACTGGAAATAAATTTTCGAGCGCAAAATTTCTGAGTTATTAGGAGAATATATTTCGTAAAGAGGTATTCCTGCTCGTGAAGAGAGGCTAAGTACTTTAGTTCCCCCTTGCGAAGTAAGCATATCTTCTGCTTAATATATTCTCCTAATAACTCGGAAATAAATTTTCGAGCGCAAATTTATTTCTGAGTTATTAGGAGAATATATTTCGTAAAGAGTATTCCTGATCGTGAAGAGAGGCTAAGTACTTTAGTTCCCCTCTTGCGAAGTAACGCATACTTCTTCGCTTAATATATTCTCCTAATAACTCGGAAATAAATTTTCGAGCGCAAAATTTCTGAGTTATTAGGAGAATATATTTCGTAAAGAAGTATTCCTGATCGTGAAGAGAGGCTAAGTACTTTAGTTCCTCTCTCGAAGTAACGCATACTTCTTCGCTAATATATTCTCCTAATAACTCGGAAATAAATTTTCGAGCGCAAAATTTCTGAGTTATTAGGAGAACATATTTCGTAAAGAGGTATTCCTGATCGTGAAGAGAGGCTAAGTACTTTAGTTCCCCTCTTGCGAAGTAACGCTTACTCTTCTTTATATATTCTCCTAATAACTCGGAAATAATTTTCGAGCGCAAAATTTATTTCTGAGTTATTAGGAGAATATATTTCATAAAGAAGTATTCCTGATCGTGAAGAGAGGCTAAGTACTTTAGTTCCCCTCTTGCGAAGTAATGTATTCTGCTTATATATTCTCCTAATAACTGGAAATAAATTTTCGAGCGCAAAATTTCTGAGTTATTAGGAGAACATATTTCGTAAAGAGGTATTCCTGATCGTGAAGAGAGGCTAAGTACTTTAGTTCCCCTCTTGCGAAGTAACGCACTACTTGCTTTATATATTCTCCTAATAACTCGGAAATAAATTTTCGAGCGCAAAATTTCTGAGTTATCAGAGAATATATTTCGTAAAGAGGTATTCCTGATCGTGAAGAGAGGCTAAGTTTAGTTCCCTCTTGCGAAGTAACGCATACTTCTTGCTTTATATATTCTCCTAATAACTCGGAAATAAATTTTCGAGCGCAAAATTTCTGAGTTATTAGGAGAATATATTTCGTAAAGAGGTATTCTGATCGTGAAGAGAGGCTAAGTACTTTAGTTCCCCTCTTGCGAAGTAACGCATACTTCTTCGCTTTATATATTCTCCCTAATAACTCGGAAATAAATTTTCGAGCGCAAAATTTCTGAGTTATTAGGAGAATATATTTCATAAAGAAGTATTCCTGATCGTGAAGAGAGGCTAAGTACTTTTAGTTCCCCTTTGCGAAGTAACGCATACTTTCGCTTAATAAATTCTCCTAATAACTCGGAAATAAATTTTCGAGCGCAAAATTTATTTCTGAGTTTTTAGGAGAATATATTTCATAAAGAAGTATTCCTGATCGTGAAGAGAGGCTAAGTACTTTAGTTCCCCTCTTCGAAGTAACGCATACTCTTAATATTCTAAATCTAAATGAGCGCAATTTCTGAGTTATTAGGAGAATATATTTCGTAAAGAAGTATCCTGATCGTGAAGAGAGGCTAAGTACTTTTAGTTCTCCTCTTGCGAAGTAACGCATACTGCTTTATATATTCTCCTAATAACTGGAAATAATTTTCGAGCGAAATTTATTTCTGAGTTATTAGGAGAATATATTTCGTAAAGAGGTATTCCTGCTCGTGAAGAGAGGCTAAGTACTTTAGTTGCCTCTCTTGCGAAGTAACGCATACTTCTTCGCTTAATATATTCTCCTAATAACTCGGAAATAAATTTTCGAGCGTAAAATTTATTTCTGAGTTATTAGGAGAATATATTTCGTAAAGAGTTATTCCTGCTCGTGAAGAGAGGCTAAGTACTTTAGTTGCCTCTTGCGAAGTAACGCATACTTCTTCGCTTAATATATTCTCCTAATAACTCGGAAATAATTTTCGAGCGCAAAATTTATTTCTGAGTTATTAGGAGAATATATTTCATAAAGAAGTATTCCTGATCGTGAAGAGAGGCTAAGTACTTTAGTTCCCCTCTTGCGAAGTAACGCATACTTCTTCGCTTAATATATTCTCCTAATAACTCGGAAATAAATTTTCGAGCGCAAAATTTATTTCTGAGTTATTAGGAGAATATATTTCGAAAGAGGTATTCCTGCTCGTGAAGAGAGGATAAGTACTTAGTTCCCCCTGCGAGTAACGCATACTTTTCGCTTAATATATTAATAACTCGGAAATAATTTTGAGCGCAAAATTTATTTCTGAGTTATTAGGAGAATATATTTCGTAAAGAGTATTCCTGATCGTGAAGAGAGGCTAAGTACTTTAGTTCCCCCTGCGAAGTAATGCATACTTCTTCGCTTAATATATTCTCCTAATAACTGGAAATAAATTTTCGAGCGCAAAATTTCTGAGTTATTAGGAGAATATATTTCGTAAAGAGGTATTCCTGATCGTGAAGAGAGGCTAAGTACTTTAGTTCTCCTCTTGCGAAGTAACGCATACTTCTTCGCTTAATATATTCTCCTAATAACTCGGAAATAAATTTTCGAGCGCAAAATTTCTGAGTTATCCAGAGAATATATTTCGTAAAGAGGTATTCCTGATCGTGAAGAGAGGCTAAGTACTTCAGTTCCCCTCTTGCGAAGTAACGCATACTTCTTCGCTTTATATATTCTCCTAATAACTCGGAAATAAATTTTCGAGCGCAAAATTTCTGAGTTATTAGGAGAATATATTTCGTAAAGAGGTATTCCTGATCGTGAAGAGAGGCTAAGTACTTTAGTTCTCCTCTTGCGAAGTAACGCATACTTCTTCGCTTTATATATTCTCCTAATAACTCGGAAATAAATTTTCGAGCGCAAAATTTCTGAGTTATTAGGAGAATATATTTCGTAAAGAAGTATTCCTGATCGTGAAGAGAGGCTAAGTACTTTAGTTCCCTCTTGCGAAGTAACGCATACTTCGCTTAATAAATTCTCCTAATAACTCGGAAATAATTTTCGAGAGCAAAATTTATTTCTGAGTTATTAGGAGAATATATTTCATAAAGAAGTATTCCTGATCGTGAAGAGAGGCTAAGTACTTTAGTTCCCCTCTTGCGAAGTAACGCATACTTCTTCGCTTAATATATTCTCCTAATAACTCGGAAATAAATTTTCGAGCGCAAAATTTCTGAGTTATTAGGAGAATATATTTCGTAAAGAAGTATTCCTGATCGTGAAGAGAGGCTAAGTACTTTAGTTCCCCCTCTTGCGAAGTAACGCATACTTCTTCGCTTAATATATTCTCCTAATAACTCGGAAATAAATTTTCGAGCGCAAAATTATTTCTGAGTTATTAGGAGAATATATTTCGTAAAGAAGTATTCCTGCATCGTGAAGAGAGGCTAAGTACTTTAGTTCCCCTCTTGCGAAGTAACGCATACTTCTTCGCTTAATATATTCTCCTAATAACTCGGAAATAAATTTTCGAGGGTAAAATTTATTTCTGAGTTATTAGGAGAATATATTTGTAAGGTGGGAATAAAGAGTTTCCTGATCGTGAAGAGAGGCTATATATTCCTTGCGAAGTATTTTTCTGTTTTCTGAGTTATTAGAGACTTAAAGACCTGAGTGAAGAGAGGCTAAGTACTTTAGTTCCCCCTCTTGGGAAGTAACGCATACTTCTTCGCTTAATATATTCTCCTAATAACTCGGAAATAAATTTTCGAGCGTAAGATACATTTAGTGCTCATGAACTGCATTGCTATCTTCTTCGCAAATTATATTCTCCTGATAACTCGGACGCTAATTTTCGCGGATATTAAAAGGCATTATTGTTAATATCCTGCATTATTAGAATATCTCTTTATTAAATATATTCTCCTAATAATTCAGAAACGAATTTTCAGATACATTATTACCCCTGTGAACTTACTTATCTCTTCATAAAATAATTTTTCTATTGATTCAGACGAATTTTTAAGCGCATTATAAGATACATATTATTACTTGTATGAATTGTATTTCTTCATAAAATATATTCTTTTATTAATTCAAATCACAATTTTTGAATATATTAAAAAACTCTCATCAACTGCATCGATATTTATTAATTTATTTATTAATTTATTTATTAAGGAATTAATGGAGTTTTTTCGTGGAATCGGTGAACATTCTGCCATTGAAATTGTAAATTTGGAGCAACAAATAGATGAATAAAATGAATCAATGATTAGAATTGTAATAATTATATATCCATTATATGTTATTAATATAATTAATATATTATAATTATTTATTTAATATATTATAATTAATATAAGCTATTCACACGTTTATCTTTTTAATTTAACTTATAAAAAAAGATATTAAAAAAGACAAACTGCTTCTTATATAAAGAAATTAGTATTTTTAAAATTTTTTAACTAATTGTTAAAAACAACAAAACCTTTCTATGCCTATTTACTTAGAAAATTTTAGTCTTATCAAAATTCATAAAGATTGTTGTTCTTTCGTTTAAGTAACTAAACGTTCTTAAGTAACTAAATAATTATCTTATGAAATCTGCTTATTTTTTTATAAACTTTATTAAATTTATCTGCTTACTTTTTTTATAATCTTTATTAAATTTATCTACTTACTTTTTTTTAATAATCTTTATTAAATTTATACTTTTGTATATCAATTTGCGATTTGCTTTTCGTTGTCGAAAGATCGTGCAATTCATACATCATGAAAGCTCGCGAATGACGATCGATCATCACATAAGCGAGACTGACCTACCCTTAACTATACCAGGATAGGATATGTCCCACAAGGGGATGTACGCATGCCCGACGTAATTCGCTCCTTCCCTTCAGGAACTGCACCGTGTAGGGATAATGCCTTATGAGCGACACAGCGACGAACAAATGCAGCTGGCGTGGACTCGCCATCCTTTCAGTGCTTTTTGCACGTAATCTGGAATCGTGGAGAAAGGAATTTATATATTTTACGCAGAAATGAAGGAAAATGTAAGTAAATATGTTTAATATATAAAGCACACATAGAAATCTATCAAATGTTTATCAAATTCTCGATATCATCATGAGAGATGTTGCACAGTGAATACGGAACCGTTCGAGTTATGGAAAATTCGAAAGGAGATTTTAATTGAGAAAGAGATAAAGAGAGATTTTTTAATATTTCCTCACAAATATATTATATTCCCAGATTATAAGTTAAAGATTCCTTATGAAAAATTTCATAAGGAATTAGGATTAATTTCATAAGGATTTTATTTAAAATAGGCTTAAATTGATTGAAATAAATTTATTAATGTGAATCGACAGAAATTTGTGAAAATTAAATTCTCACTTTTAAAATAAGAGATATTCAATTTTTTTTGTATAAACGATTGCAAACGTAATTAGTTTTTTTCGCAGGATAAGATTGCATTGTGTTTCTTATTGATACTTGCTCTTTGTACAAGAGTATATTCGGCAAACGCCAGGCACATAATTACCAAAAGAAATTATAGCGATCAAAGTGTAAGAGGCTATCTGGCAGAGGTAAGACGATTATAAAAAAAAGAATTTTACAATTTAATATATCATGACAAAATTATTTAACTCTTGTAACTCTATATATAATTTTATTAATTTTATTGAGAGACATGTAAATATATGATATAATATTTTTATTTTTAAATCAACAATTTTATATAATTTACAAATAATATTAATTAAAAGAAAGAAAATAAACTGATTAAAAGTTTCTTCTTATTAACTATCTTTTTATTCTTATTAACTATCATATTAATTTAAGAAATTTTGTAATTTTTATTACTTTTTAGTACAAGATTTAGATTTAAATTGAAAGAGATTAAATCTTTCTTATACATAACGAGCTCTGATATTTCAGAGGACCTGTTGGTGGAACGAGGTGTGCAAGGAAGAGTTTCATAGTAAGTTCCGGTGCCGTTGTCCGAGATGGTCCTATTGTCGCGCACCAGGGAGATATTACGACGCTCACTGCAGTATGACACGCACAGGCTACATATGGACCCAACCGGAAACATCATTGAGCCTTGAAATCGATAAGTAAATGAGACGTAACGAAAAATCAATCCTGCAAAAAACAGGTGAACTAAAAATCTTTGCAAAAATTTATTTTACAACATAATTATAAACACAAAATTTTCTTATAATTAAAATTAGGATTTTTACGATTGTTAAATTTATTTTTATGATCCCTCTCTTCTTATATATTTTTCATTCTCAATAAAATAATCCGAAAACAATTCAATTTATAATTACGTGTACTTTATTTACTTTTTAAAATTAATTTTAAAAATAAAATAAATAAAATGCAATTATTTTTTCATCAGAATATTATGTGTTCGATGTTGTACCAATAAAATCTCATTAATTTTTGTATCGGCAGTCTTTTGTTTTTATTTATATTAGAGATTGCGCGGTTATAAATAATTTGATAACAAATAATTAAATCTTCACAATTTTTTAATTCTCTTTTTAATTATTGTTTCTATTATTTTCTTTTTAAATTAAATGTTTAATATTTAATTATGTGGAAATAGGAAAAGAGATATCGAAATATTTTTAAATCAGTCTTTTATTTCTAATTAATTAATTTAACCAGTGTTTTATAAAAATAAATTACCTTGAATTAATATTAACTTCATCATTGCAGGTGTGGCAATACAAAGGAAATCAAATTTCTCTCGTTTAAAATCAAAATCAGCGATTGTTAGAGTTTCCGCAGATTGTTTAATCATCGGTTAAGATGTGATATGATTGTTGAAAATGTAATTTTCTATTAGTAACATTATTTATATAAGAGGAAAATGGAAACATTGAATAATGTTCAGAAAATAACGAAATACTCGAGAACAATATAATTTACATTAGCACATCGATAAACACGCTGCCAACAATTTATAATTATTGTGTTACATATGAACTCGTTGTGATTAATAAAGTTCATTATTAATAAAGTTTTTTGATGAAGTAATTTGTGGCTTTTCTTATTCATCATGTTACAAATATATAATTCTCACAAATATAATATAAATTTATTTCACGTTTTAATTTTTTTATATTATATAAATTTATAGCTGTCATTCAACATGCCATTATTTAATATCTAAAAATTTATAAATATGCATCTCTAAAAGTAAATATGTATTTATAAATATGTATCTCTAAAAATATGTGGCAAATCTTTATCTTGTCGTTGAAAAAATATCAAAATTGATTATTATTCATTTAATTTTTGCTCAGCGGATAGCATCGACGCATATGCGTGTCTGTATTAAAATATTGTCATATATATATATATATTACCATATTTATATTTATAATGCCATATATTAATCAAGAGTTATTGATTACTCTGCGAACAGAGAAAAACTCTGACGTCAATGGTTTCCAGGATACGTTATCTAGTGTTCCTTTCCACTTCCCCGGGGACAGTGACCAGGACACCTGCGCGCAACTATCGATTGACGCCCACCTGTCTGATTGTACCGGCAAGTCCTTTTTCAAATCCTGGAGTAGATACAGTCTATTTCGAACGATATTAAAGGTTGTGTTTCGTCAGTTACTGGCTGGTATGTAAAATCTTTCTCTTCTGTTTTCTTTCTTTTCTGTCTTATGAAATTAAAATTATGTTCGTGTTCAAATCATATTATCGGAAGAAAATACGATTATTAAAGCGTTACTATTCACTGGCGAGTGCGTCACGTTATCCCGTTTATCCAGAAATCCAAGAATCTTAATTATTTTCCCTCCTCTTTAATATATCCTTGTACATCTTCAGATAAAATCCTATCATGTTACGCTTTATGTTATTAATTTCTAATATTTTTTAATAATTACTTTTATCTTAACAATTTTATATTGATTGTGAGTTGCATGGTAAAATAGTTATTCTGAGATTCAACATCATTGACATAATCATCATTGAATTCTCCGACATTCTTGTATAGTTTATACGTAAGGAATTTAAGGAATTTCTTGTCGTTTATTCATATTATATCAAGCGATTAATTGATTTTCTCTGATTGTACTTGTTGCTTTCAAGGCTATATTTTAAAATTACGATAATGTAAATTCAACGACGAGCGCCTGCGCGTGTTATCGATTTAACTTCCCGGCCTGGACCTCATCAGCTGCGAAGCTTATAAAGAGAGAAAAATAACAAGATGGCGAGTGAACACAATCAGTTGCCCCGATTTCTCTTGGTGCTTGCGATAGTATTATTTAGATACGTTACATCCGATATTAACGATGGAAATTTCGCGGGAAATAATTTCAATAAACTCGACACCGAAGCTCTTTATCATCTTTCTCAGGTATGCATACATAGATAATATAAATAAATAAATATATATATATATATATATATAATTAAAATATTATCTCAGTAAATTTTTATTATGATTATATTTTAAATAATGTTCACATGGATAAATAAACTTGTAAGATTAATATAAACGACGTATTTTCCATCTTTATTTTATAATTTAAATCAAACGAAAATATTTAAATATATTTTTTAAAAATATTACATTCTTTTTAAATTGCAATTATTTCTATAAAAATAATTATACATGAATTATTAAATTTACGTATTATTTAATTTAATTACAACGCGCATTTAATTTTATTTAAAAGATTTATTGATTGTAAATGGTTTTTGTTATGATATATATTATATTCCTACATTAATCTCTTTCATAAAAAACCTGATAATGTTTGAATTATGATTGATTTGTAATGACATAATTTCATCATATCAGGATCATAAATTATTTTCATAAATTATTTTCAGGATCAATTTCCGGAAACTTATAATTATGCACCACTACATCCCGTTGAAAATCATTTGTGGCAAAGTCCCGAAAATCTTGGCGAGATTTCTGGAGTCGCGGTGGATCCATCGGGTAATCCTGTGATTTTTCATCGCGGAGATCGAACTTGGAATTATGAGTAAGAATTATAGAATAAATTAACAAATAATAATCAAAATCGTAACAATAAAAATAGCAAAAAAACAATTATGCTTTAAATTTTAAAACATTAAAAAAACAACGATTATTAGTTTTTAAAACACATTTATGTCGTGTAATATTTTTTTATATAACAAGAAGCAATTCTTTTTATAGAAAGAATTATCTACTCTTTTTAATTTTTAATATATGATACAAAATAATTATTTATAGTTTCTTTATAGTTTTGAAAAGTATATAAAATATTCTGGTGTTTTTATTATAGTGTTAATGTGAATTTTCAGAACGTTTAACGATAATGCAGAATATCAAGAAAAGTATAAAGGTCCCATTCGTAATGATACAGTGTTAACATTGGACCCTAAAACTGGCGATATTATTCGCGGTTGGGGAAATCATACATTTTATTTACCGCATGGAATTCACATCGATAATCTTGGAAACATATGGCTGACTGATATTGCCCTCCATCAAGTATTCAAGGTATATAGAGAAATTTATAGCAGAGTCCGTTTTTAAGATACAGTCTATTAAGAATTATTAAAGAATTGTTACAATAACAAATAAAAATATAATATAAATCACAAATAAAACAATGTATTATAATTATAAGGTGAAAAGTAAGGAAAAAAATGTTTTAATTAAATATGTTATAAATATAATTATGCATAAGTTATATTATAATCGGTCTTTTTGTTAATTGTTATTATAAAAAATATTGTTGACTGATTATATTCATAAATTATAGTATTCGGCTTCCGGAATTCCTCGACTGATCCTCGGTCAACGATTCGAGCCTGGAAACGATATGGAACATTTCTGCCAGCCAACATCGGTCGCAGTTTTACCAAATGGCGAGATTGTTGTCGCTGATGGATATTGCAATAATAGGATAATGTTGTTTGACAAAAGAGGCAATCCCAAATACAGTATTGGCGAACGTACGTTTAATTTAAAATTAATTAACGTTTAAAATTAATATTAGAACCTATCTTAAATTTTTATTTACACTGATTTTTAAAAGTAGAATTTCACGATCACAATTGATGATAATTGTAAGTAACATTAATACTACATAAGATAAATATATAAAGGTGGTAAAGCGCGCAAGTGTTCACGAGTAGAAATCAGCGTTCTTTGATTTTAGTTTTTTATAAATTTAATATCTTTTTTATAAATATTATAGCTTTTAATAATATAATTAGAATAAATAATAATTTTCTTTATCTTTTGCTTGTAAAAATATATATTATATATATGTATGTGTTATTAATAAATTTTGCATAAACTTTTATAGATTGGATTTCTTTAAGAATTCCTCATGCTTTAACGATCTTGCCAAACAGACAAGTATGCATCGCTGATCGTGAGAATTTAAGGATTGTGTGCTTGGATGTCATATCGTCCGGTTTGAATCGAAATCCCGAATCTCCGTATTCCATTCGTCATCGACAATTTGGTCGCATATTCGGTGTCACGTCTTATCGTAAGTAACTCATAAAAAGTGTAATTTATTGTACGATAATTATTGTAAATTAGAGCATTTAATTCTATCTTCTAAAATTGTATATCATGCATTTCAAACCTAATATTATCTAATATAAATTTAATGTATTAAATCTAATATATTGTCAATTCTAATCTATTAGCAATATTATAATATGTTATATTCTGCGTCAACATATATTTTGACATTCTTTCTAACACATTATTATTTACTAATTATATTTAAAAAAATTTTTAACAGAGAAAGGCAAAAATAATGAATATAATTTTATTATCAATAATTTCAGGTGGTTTTATTTATGCTGTCAATGGTATGACGTCTAAAAACATACAAATCAAAGGCTTCACTATTGATCCAATAAATCGAAATGTAACAGAAATTTGGGGTCCAGAATCTTTAGTAAGTTGTTACATTTTATATTCGAGATCCATGTAATAAAAAAAATTAAAATTTTTTTTAAATATTTATTTTATTATAAATATCCTGATGAATTTCGAAATAGATTACTCTTTTTAAAAGAAACATATATGTTAATAAGCATATTTGTTTCAGCCTTTTACGATGCCTCATGCCATTGCCGCATGCCCGTATGGCACAGCACTTTATGTATCAGAGATTGGACCCAATAAAATATGGAAATTCGATTTATTACAAACTTAATGTAAAAATTAAACGAATATTACAAAATATAGCGTCAAAATCTGTCATTTGTAATGTTATATATTATTATCTGGAGTAAAACAAAATCAAATTCGCAAAAGCAGCGAAATTTAATTCATTTTTGCTTACACACATCCACACCCACACTCACACACATTATTTTCTTATACATAATACAAGCAGATGTTATAAATATATATTATGTTAATATAATTTTTTCAATAAAGGAAATTCCTTTTTGACTCAAATACAGATTTCTCTTCCATAAGGTTTTTAATTATAATTATTATAATTAAGAATTCCTATTATATTAAAAAAAAACAATTGTCACTATCTTATTTACATTAATACAATTTATATTATATTTATATATTTTGCTTATGCATATATTTGGTACGTGTAACATAAGTAATACTTGCATAAGTAATACTTTCATGCGATAAATGTAAAATAAATATGCCGATAATGATATAATTGAAATATATAATACAACAATATTATTCATATCTCAGACATTATTTAATGCAATTCTATTATATAATTTTGACATTTTGAAAATAAATTACGCTATCATTATTTATTATTTTACAGATTGCGTAAAATTTCATTTTATTAAATAAGGTACGTATCACCATCATTGGTTCATAAATCATAATTTTGAACAAGATAATCTTTTTTTATTATCTTTTCATACAAAGAGAAAATTTCAGTTTATAAAATTAAAGCTAAAGTAAAAAAAATAAAATAATTTTTTTTCTTTCTATCTCTGCGCATCATATAAGTCTATAATAATAATGTAAGATATTTTTTACATTATCATATATTATTAATATAAGCAAATATTTTGTATTGTCATCTTTCTATTCAATATATTTATTATAATCATATTAAATTATGACATTATAAGTGAGAAAGCATAAAAATTTTTTTCTTACAAAATACATAAAAATAAATTTTTCATATGCTATTTGATAGTACAAATTAACAAAATGTACAACCAAATTCTCTTTTTTGTTACACAGAATTAGTAAATGCATATATATATATATATATATATATATACATATATATATATACATATATAACTAATATATATAGCTAATATATATATATATATATATATATATTAATATATATATATATATGTATATATATTAATATAATATATATATATATATATATATATATATATGTATATATGTATATATATATATATATATATATAAGTTTGATATATATATAAAAGTTACTTGTATTCTTACATTTTCAAAAGAAAATGAATGATTAAAATATATAGCTATTTATTAATCCATAAAAAGAAAGAGATTTTGGTATATCTTACTGTTATGTCACTTGATAATATAAATGTCTCTTAATTAATCTGTGCATTGAATGTGAATAAAGTTGCATCCAAAAATTTAATCATTTTTTGACATATATCGTAATAATAAAAATATAATAAAAAAATATAATATAATAAATAGTGACAATAAAAATAGTAACATATTTTGTTCATAATTTCATAATTTAATATGAAATCGATATTAATCGATAAGGGATAAAAAGTCTTAAGTAAAAAAAATATAAAACTACGTAATACTATAATAATAACTTGTGTGTTCTCTTATAATAGTATACTATTGTATATATCTACATTTGTACTACTATATAACAAGCTGTAATAATTTTGCTACTCTTCACATTTAGAGCGTGCACTATTTGTTATTATTTGTTTATTTATATAATTGATTAATTTAATACAAATCATCAATTCTCACTCCACTACAATTCATGCTAGTCCTTGTGACAGCAAAACCCACGAGCATTAGATGTAATGAGAACCTCACGATATTCTCTTCTGCTACATCTGGCGATAATAAGATATACACATACTTTCCACCAAAACTTGTAAGTTTTCCCGCAAAACCATATTCTCTCGCAATTACACAAATAGTATCAATATTTGGATGCGACAATCCCAAGTCATGAAAAATTTCTTGACTTAATGAAATAAATATCTGCAAAGCATTAAAAAATCTAAATTAAGAAATGACACAATTATCGATAATATTATAATAATAAAAGATAATAATAAAATAATAATAAAAGATAATAAAAGATTTGAGATTGTAGTATAGCTATTCAAAATACGTAACAAAGCAATGAAAATCAAAAATAGAAAAAAAAGAAAAACTTACTTTCAATGTTTTGTACGTATTTTGTGAACGATTTCCTTGAAGAAAATTAAGTGCAATAAGCTCTCTACAAGCCTGCTTTGATATATAATCGATAATGTTCAAAATCATATTCAAATATATAGGATAGAAAGATATTAGCTCCGCCATCCTCTTCATTTGTTTGAATTTATTTTGACGAATTCTTGAGTCGATCAGCAGAATGTCCATTCTTGGTGCGATTATATTAGAAATGTTATTATTGCCTGTCCGAATGTCGTATCGAAATTTTATTATTCGGCCATATGAGCACACATAGTTGTCAATATTGGCTACATAATTTTCTATAACTTCCTCGCACTCCAAAACATATCCCGAGATATCTTCTAAATCTCTATCATAAAATGCCTCGATACCTCTCTGCAGACGTGCCCAGTATAAAAAGCTCGTTGCGAGACATATCGCGAATGATGTTGAACTGCCCAGACCAGCGCGCATAGGTAATTGCGAAGTCAAGCACACGTGGAAAGATTTTACATCTAGTCTCTCGGCACAAACAGTAAGAATAAACAAGTAAAAAAATGTGTGTAAGCTAAATCTTTGCTCGTATGTGCTCCCCATACCGTTTAATGTGATAAAATATTGCACGTATCTATGTAACAAGATATTTTCTCTCAGGAAACGATCAGCGTTATCAATATTATTAAAAAAAAAGTTTAGGACTTGTTCTAGAGATAAATTCAACCATAAATTAATATCAGGAAAATCGATCTTAATAATATATCTTCTATTATCAGTTAGTTCCCAAAATTTGAGCGTGGTTCGAAGATCTATACTGGTCGCTACAACATGTTTACCATACATTGCCAAAGGTTCTCCATATAAGATGATTCTGCCTGGTGCAGAAACTTTGAATTTAATCGTTTTCAATTTTGTATCGTCGTCCATTTTTACTTACAAATAAAAATCTCGACTGTCTAAAAAGATCAATAAGTATTAAATAATAAGACGTAAGAAATAAATCTGAGTATTACAGTTCTTTTATAGAGATTTATCAGAATTAAATAATATTTATGATAATATTAACATGAAGAAAGTCACCGAGACCATAGATCATAGATATTTCACGCTCTTTCTACGTTTTATATAAATTAGAAATCGGTTATGTGTGACAAAAATGATTCCTTCAATATTGAATTTTTATTCCGTACACAAAAAATATACTTACAATTTAGTCAGTTTTTCGTTCTTTATTGTTGTTTGCCATTGTGTTGTTAACAGAAATTATAAATTACTTCTATTTTTAATGCTTCACTTACAAAATAAATCTGTATAATACATTATAATTTTAACTATAAAATTTTATCATTTTTCATGAGCGACGAAAAAAGAATTAAGAAAATTATTCGAGAACATTCGTTTCCGCACAAAATACTGTTAATATTTCGTATTGTACTATACAATCTCAATGTTTTGATATTTACTGATTTCGTTTCAATAACAATAACAGCGCTACAAAATAAACGTAAATATTGCGAGATTACAATGTCAAAACTTTTTAACATTTCAATAATAAGTTATTAAAACCGCGCGAAATTTACATATTACAAGCATTATATATTATATAATATTATATATTACAATAATATATTATAATAATGTTATTATATGTTACAATAATAATATTATAGATTATAAATTATGATAATACTAATATTATATATTATAAACATCATTTTTAAAATGTTACATGACATATGACAAACAAATTATAATTATTTATTTGCATTAATTGTATGCAATATTTATATATTCACGCTTTACAGTAAATGTACAAATATATATATATATATATATATATATATATATACATATATATACACACACACACAACATATTTCCGTATCTGCTACATAAACATATTTTATGTAGCAGATACAAAAAACAAAAAAAAAAGTTTGATATAAATTATATATTAATTAATACCTGAAATAAAAAACGCAATACTCGCATATTGACTTATATCATTTAATATAATTCAATCAAAATAAAATTATGATGCAAGAAGTAAGCAAAATTTTCCTGTTATTTTATGGATAGAGCTTAATTCGGTTAGTAATAATAAGTACAGTGTATCATGTAATTCCGACTGAAAAGTCAATTTCGGAGTAAAATAGCGATACTTGTTTTTTAATAACTTTTTCCACGAATAGATAAAATTTTAACTTATAAAGCTAAAGATAAAATAAAAACATAAAATGAATATTTTTTTCTCTTTTGTCATTTCTGCGGATTGCATAAATATCAATAGTAAATTAAAAAGACAATAATATTTCCACTGGCTACATTATCAAATATTAATGCAGAAAAATATTTCATTGTTATTTTTCCATTCAATTAACGTGATAACTCATATATTTGTTCAATGAACACGCGCTTTATTATTCTTCTATTAAGATTTCTGTTTCTTTTTCGCAATCATATATAAATAATGATAAAAATATTATTAATATTAAAAATATGATTAGCAAAAAAAGAATGAATATTTATTTCTTACAAAATATATTAACATAAAATATATATATATATGTATATATATATATATATATATATAACATATATATATTTAAATTAATAATAATAATAAAAATAATTAATATTTATTTAAATAAATATATTAAAGCAATATATTTATAAATAAATTGAAATCAATTCGTCTTTTGAACGTCATTACTCATGACTGATCATATGGATTGGAAAAATATATTCAAGTATTTCTTTTTTATCATGCACAAATAAATGTGTAATGATGAAATTGTATTAACATGAGGAAAAAATCAATTTATGTTTGATAAACAAATTCTGCAATAATATATCGCCTAAAGTAACAAAATCGCTTACAATTATATAAAATTGAATATGACATCACATCGAAAGAACAGAAATTTTAACATAGAATACATTATATAAAACTGAATATTGTGTGTTCATTTTTTCTTACTTATAATGCCGTAATTCAAATTGATAATTATTTTATTTCTCACATTTATATGTACATACATATATATATACATATATAGCACTACTTGTTATTATATACAATTTTCGAATGTAATATTTTATGCAAATATTACATCCAAAAAAATATACTTTGGCTCAAATTATTTTATAATTGAAAAATAAAATAGTACTCGTACAATGAATTACATCATTTAATACGATTATATAATTTTGATGCAGACGATAAGCAGCCCTTGTTATTTTTAGATTACATTGCGTAAAGCTTAATTTGATTATTAATAGTAAAATAAGTAAAAAATAAGTAAAATGCATCATTTCGATTAAAAATCTCGAGAGTAAAAATCTTGAAAAGGATAATGATTTGTCTATTAATTCTTATACATGCACACACTGCATATATCGATTGATACGATTGAACGTTATGCACGAGAAAGCATAAATGTTTTTCACCAAAAAAATATCAGTACAAGATGGCTTTTGTATATGTTCTACTATTTGCGTTTGTTAAAATGTATCAAAAAAATCATCTTTCTTGTTTATCTTGCAGTTGAGGCACATCTTTACTTTTTACGTTCAAATGTAGACTATATAATCAATCAAAATATACACAGTTATTTATTAATAAAATGAAAAGATTTACTATAAAAATGAAATCTATGAAATGAAAAGTCATTAGTCTTCTAATCAATCTACATTATCAAAAACCCAAATGAAATGACATTTAAAAAATTAATTGTTTTCACAAAGTTTACAATAAAAATATTTACAGTAACTCCTCGCTTATGACTTCATAATTCAATATAATTGATTTAATTTAATATGATATCATTGAAAGAAGAAAAATTAAGAAACAAAAAAAATATATAAAATTATGTATTATTTCTCCTTTCTCGATTATAAAAAATATATTATGAAATTCGCAATTTTACTACATTGTTTTCGCTTTAATTAATCATATTATTTAATTATTTATATGCGATTTTGATGTACTCATTCAAGTCGCACTCCCGTGCCAGATATTGTAGTATTTATTTGGGACTTAAAATTATTTTTTTCCAAGGTCTGCTTAAGATTAGAAACTTTCTGATTGTAATGCACAATTTCTGATTCTGATGCACAATAATTCGGCAATAATAGAATTATTGTCTTACTAGTTCCACCTCCTGCGGATGTCCCCCCTAATTTATAAAGTCGTGCATTCAAATGAATAGTTTTGAAATTTGAATGCGATAAATTTAAGTTACTTAGCGCAATTTGATTCGAAGAAAGATCATTCTGCAAAGCATTAAGAAATTTAAATTAAAAAGCAACATAATTTTGATTTATGAATAATCATGCACTCGAGATTATTATAAATGCAAAAATAACTATATAAAACTATACAATTAAATAATTCGCAAAGAAACGAAACAAGACTTACCTGTAGATTTTTATATAATCTCTTTAATTGTGTATCTGCATTTATT
Organism: Camponotus fellah; assembly: GCA_030586385.1. Taxonomy (NCBI): domain Eukaryota; kingdom Metazoa; phylum Arthropoda; class Insecta; order Hymenoptera; family Formicidae; genus Camponotus; species Camponotus fellah. The sequence goes on from JAPIVC010000911.1 coordinate 778,059, forward strand.
TCTGCTTCTCTGATTGCATGTAGTGTTGAAATCATATTTTGCGAGATATTATTGATGTCAATTAAATGGTCATTCCAGGCCCTGTAATTTCTATTTCTCATGTCGGTCAGTTGCTGCATCTGTTGATTCTTATCTAGGAAAATGTTTGCATCAACCAGGATAATATTCATTTCTGGCGTATTTATGATTTCAATCTGGGCGTTTAGCGGATCTCTATATTGAAATGCTGTTACATGACCATATGTGCATATGATATGATCCTGCCTGTACTGATATAATATTTTCTCATAAGACATTACATATGCCGAAATTCGTTCCAATTTTTCCGGAGTAAATCCATTGTGGTCACCTTGCTCTAGACACGACCAATGTAAAAAGCACGCCGCGAGACATGTCGCGTACGACGTCGAACTGCCAAGACCAGCGTTCATTGGTAAAATCGTGGTCAAGTGCACGTAAAAAGGTTGTATAGTGAGTTCCTCATTCTGGGCGATAACGTATAAGAGGAAAAAGAATATATCTAAGCTAAATTTCTGCTCATATGTTGCCCATAAACCGTTTGCGCTGACAAAATATTGCACGTGTCTAAGAAAGGAGGGATAATCATCGATTATCAAATTGAAAGTTTCGCCGTCGCTAATTAAGCCTGTAATCTTTTCTAAAGGTATCTGTAAAGATATATTGACTTTAGGCAACTCTATTTTAACGATTCTTTCTTCTTGAGGTAATTTATAGAACTGGAGCGTGGTACGAAGATTTAAACTGGCCGCCACAACTCGTTCTCCAAACCTCACCAAATGATCTCCGCATAAGAAAACCCTACCCGGTGCCGAAATTTGAAATGAAGTCATACTTTCTATGTATCAAAATCTCTACTTCGTCAAAAGATCGATGCAGCGTTCGTTATAAAATTTTAAATCCGTAACTTTTAGAAATATTAGAAAAAATACTTTTATGTATACAATTTGATATGAGGTCGTCGAGAAAATATTTGTTGATTTTATATAAGTTGAAGGTGCGTAATGTCAGATATGTATAACAAAATAACGTGTCATTAATACATTATCAAATTATCGATACAAAACAAAAAAAGTTTACTTAGATTCAATTGAATTCTAATTGTTTCCAATTGTTTTTATTCTCTGCGAATTAAAATCTTCTGAATCTTCTGTTACAATTCGTCTTCACTACCTCTATCGAGATTGCACACAAGTTTGAGAATACAATATATTTACTATTAAACTATTAAAATTATTAATATCATAGAAAAAGAGGAGCCACTAATAATACAAATTATTTGAGACGTTACCGCTAGGTTTTGTTATACAAGTCGCGTTTCGATCATGACTGATTTTGTCTCATGAAATTCTCAAGCAATAACAGCTCCGAATATGCGAACCAAAATATTGACTTCATGGTCGAAGTTTGTCAAGGAAGATCATATTAAATGTATTTACATTTTGTAACTTTTTAAACTGACATTATATATTATTTGCAATGTTAGAGTCAAACAAATTGTCACATATTATATAAATGCGTTGATACAATTTATCTACTTTTTTATTATCACAGTTTTACACATAATATAAAAATATATAAGAAAAATATGCTTTGATGTCGATTATTACATAATTAAGATGTATCATAAAAGATAGTATTAGCTGTATTTTGAATTATGTTGTTTACCTGTTTAATATAATTATATAATTTTGATACACATAAGAATAAGCAGCGGCATCGTTATTTTATAAATGGCATTGTGTAATAACAATATTTTTCGCCATCTTATGTGATAATTCGACAAACATGTATTTTGTTACTTTTACTATTATTAAATTCCTACTTTTTATTTCAGCCATATTTAATGATGATGTTAAAACAACAAAAACACATATTAATATTTTTTTTACAAAATATAGAAAAAATTTTTAAGAAATTAGTTTTTTTCTATATCATTATGCTTGTTTTCTGTAATATAGATTGATAAAAAATATACCAAAGAAATTTATGGCATTTTAATTTTCCCTTCTTTTTGTTATCCTTATTAGTAAATTATAATTAATAAAATAATGAATAAATACATAAAATAATCTTCGTATACACTATCAAAAGTAAGCTATATGCATTCATTCATATATACAATTAACATTCAGATTAACAATTTATTAATCGAAAAAAGATCTTCGGTATATTTTTTTTATGTATAATTTGACAAGATACGATCATTTTTTGATCAATATATCTTTTCCGAGTGAGATAATATATCGCGAGTGAGATAATATATGGAAAACTGATTTTTTAAATAAAAATATTAACAGTGTAATTCCAACCTTCCAATTTTATAATTCAATATGGCATCAAGTAGACCAGAAGAGACTAAGAATTTTTAATATAATAGGATATATTGTATATTATTTGTTCTTTTGCATTTATATTACATATTAATATCATAGCTCATTTAAATTGAAATCTTATATTATTCATACTTAATGTTAATTATTCATTTTAATTAAATTATTGTTAATTATTCGTACTATTCATATATTTGACGATTTTTCTATATCTCGTCAAGTTTCACATCATTACAACTTACGCTAGTCATTCTAACAGTCAAACCTTCCATTATTAAATGTGTCGAAAGATTTATGATGTTTCCTCTTGGAGCTAGTATTCGGTACCAACGGGATATATGCATATCCATCAAAATCTTTAATTTTTCCACGAATCCATTATTTCTCGCAATTAAACATATAATATCTAATTTGGTATGCGATAAAACTGATTTATAAAATATAGTTTGATTCGACAAAATGGATATCTAAAAACCGTTAAGAAATCTAAGTTAAAAAACAATATTGTCTATATCAGATTATTATGTATTTGCAAATCTTTTAAATCTTTTGGCATTGCACGAAAATATATAACAAAGTAATGAATAAAATATTATCAAAAAATTCTAAAAAATATACTGAATCCTAACAATCTGTACAAGTCATATAAATGTTGCAAATTGTTATTATTTTTATTAATATTATTAATTGGCTATTTTAATGCAAGAGTCTGAAGATCCTTTCAGTTATTTTATCGATTGTACCCAAAAAATAATCTCTCTCGGGATCAGAATGTTCCATTTGTGGTACCCGCATCATCTGTTTGTATTTATTCCGACGTATTCTCGAATCAATAAAATTTTAATTCTCGGCACTTGCAATAATTTAACATTACAATCTAATGGATTTAATTTTGATACTGAGCTCTCAATACTTGGCTATATATGCACACGTTATTATCAATCTCAAACACATAGTTTGGTACAACTTTTTCACAAATCGAAACATATAACATGATTTTTTCTAATTTACCATAGTCATCAAAATCATTGTGAGTACCCTTCTGCAAACATGACCAATGTAGAAAGCATGTCGCAAGACATACCGCTAACGATGTCAAACTGCCAAAACCAGCGTTGATTGGTAATTGTGTAGCCAAACGCACGTGTAAAGATTTTATATCGAGTTGTTCTTGATGAATGTAAAGAAACAGGAAAAGAAATATTTGCAAACAATATTTCTGCTTATATGTTCTTCATAAACCGTTTAGAGTAAAATATTGCACATGCTCATGCTTATACAATACAGTATCGTTTTCCGAGAAAGTTATTTAATAAAAAAGGAAATTTAGAATTAATTCCAAAGATAAGTTAAAGTTTAATGATAGATTGACATCAGGGAACTCAATCTTAATAATGTTTCTTGGATCATCAATTAATTTAACGAATTTAAGAGTGGTACGAAGATCTAAGCTGGTTGCCACAACATGTTTTCCATACATCACGTATTCCTTACATAATATGATTTGGTGCGGAAATTTAAAATTTAATTATTCCTTTAACGAATAAAAATATCTACTCTTCGATAAAATTCAGATTCGACAGATTCAATCACAAGTAATGTCCTTTCTTATATTATCGAATACACAAATTTGAATAATATAGATTTTAACTAATTTAAAATTTTACTTTAAAATTTTAATTTAATTTTTTATTACAGACAAAAAAGAGAGCTTATTCTTTCGTTCGTTATTTCAAATGAGTTGTTTCCGTGCTATACCACTTTACGCGTCTCGGTCATGATTGATTTCATTTCAACAATAACAATGCTTTTATCAGAAGTCATTCAAACGTATATGTAAATATATTTATATATATTTGTAAATAATCAGAAAATAATTAAATGTATCATTTTTGATTAAAATTATCTCATTCGCATTGACATAATGTATGTGACATTTAAGCAATATTGCAATATATGTACACAATATCTATTACAAATAAAAATTTACTTTAACTTTGTAAATCAATATAAATGATAAAGATAATCGAAAATGCAATATCTACATTATTCAAACTATATTGTTTAATAGTACTTAGGCATATTTTGATGATTTATATGATAAACAGAGTTATCTTTGTTATTTTACAGATCGTATTTGTATACATAAAGCTTAATTCAACTCAATAATACGTATCAAGGTACGGAGCAGGATATAATTTTACCTCTTTTCATTCGTTTTTTTCTTAAATACTTAAATTTTCAATCTATAAAACTAAAAACAAAAATGGAATAAAGATGATTAATATTTTTTTCTTTATCTCTATTTATTGTACAATTCTAATTTTCTTATAATAATACATAAAAGTATTTTATGTCATAGCAAAATAGCCATTTTTCACATTATTGCATAACGCATTATTATTAAAAATTGCAAAATTGAAGTTTGCTGTCGCCTTTTTATAATTCATATATAATTAATAAATAATTTACATATTAATTATATATAATTATTTTTCTGTAATTACATATATAATTATATATTATATAAATTATGATACATTTATAATTAAATATATCTATTTATAATAATATATATATTTATAATTATTAATATATAATTATATATATATATATAATTATAACTCATATAAAATAATAAATTATGATTTTAAATATATTAAATAATTTATAAATTATAAATTTATAATAAGTTATAAATAATTCATATATTCGAAACATGCACTTTATTATCACTATTACGGTTTCCGTTGTTTTATTAAATCCATGTTAAGTAATAATAAAGAAATAGATAATTTCTTTTAGCAATTTATTAAAATAAGCTTCTTATTGTCATTTTATAAGCTTTATTAACTTTTTTCATATGTCATTTTATTCGACAGTGATAAAATATATCGAAAATGATCTTTTTTATTATTATGAATTAATAATAAATGCATGTATAACTAATCTATATATGTCTAAAATTAAATAAAATAATTTTTTATAAATATAAAATTTTTCCCCCACTATTTTTTTTTATTAATAGAAAAGCGTACCGCTATGAACATATATCCGCCTAATAAACAATAACAAGTGAATTTTATTTCATGAATTCTATTTTACTAATTCTTTATTAATCATTACGAAAAAAATAATTTAGTACTAATCGATCCACTTTTTATTTAGTAATAGCATTATGTAATTTATAAACTTGAATTATGAATCCTATGTATATGTTTTAATTTTTTTTCTCCAAAAAAATTTTTTTTTTTTTTTTCTCCCAAAATAAAAAAAAGAAAAACAAAAAAAAAAAAAAAAAAAAAAAAAAAGGGGAAAAAAAAAAAAAAATATTCAACATATTTTAAAATATTCAATTAGTCCTCATTTTGAACTTCGTAATTTAATACAGTGTCAATCACAAACAACAAACTTTAAATAAAAGAATATATTAAACAAAAGTGCATGTTGTTCTTCGTTTGAAACACTACAGTACTTGAGTTAGTAATTGTGCCACAATTTTGTTTACATTTATTATTAGTTATTGTTACTATTTATTTATTTATATAATTATAATCGATAAATTTAATATTAATCCTCAATTCTCAATCCGTCACAACCTATGCTAGTTACCGTAACAGGAAAATTTGACTCTATGTGTGCGGAAATATTATCAATTTCTTCTTCTGAAATACCCGGTCGTAGCAAAATATATGCAAATTTCTTTTCACCAGTACCTGTAAGTTTTCCCACGAAACCAAAACCATAAACATATGCAATATCGAAAATAAGATTCAACATTTCATTCGACAAACCTAATTCACATAGTTTTGATTAAACTTGTATAAATGTGTTAAAAATATAAATTTAAAATTAATATTGCATTTGTATCAAATAATTATATTTGCAAATCTTATAAATGATATTATACAAAAACATTATATAACGAAGTAATATCGTTACTTGTAAAGAAGTGAAAAAATACCTTTAATATTATGAACTGTCGAATCAAAGCTTGTAAATTGTCATTTCTCAGGCTAATAGCCATTTCATATAACTTTTCTGAAATAATTCTTGATATTTCATTTATATTATCCAAACGTCGATCGGTAATCTCGGGATAAAGATATTTTAATCGTGCCACATGCTCTATTTGTTCGTACTTATTCTGACAATTAGTCGAATCGATCAAGAGAATCTTCATTTTTGGCATTGTTAAAACGGATCTATTGTGATGAAAGTAGCCAAACACTTGAAATCTTAAACCTTTGTTACCGCATAAACATAGCAGAATTCATCAGACATATAGAGCTCCGTATAGCTTTCCTGCAGTACATGGCAGATTGCAGAATCAGTTTTTTTTCTTTCCTACTAAATTCATTATGGTCACCTCTCTGTAGACGCGACCAATGTAGAAAGCATGCCGCGAGACATACCGCGAACGATGTCGAGCTGCCAAGACCAGCGTTCCTCGGTATTTCCGTCGTCACGTGTACGTGAAAGGATCTTATATCGAGTTGCTCTCGATGAACGATATAAAAAAGCGAGAAAAAAAACATTTGTAAACTAAATCTTTGCTCATATGTACTCCACATACCGTTTGAGGTAATAAAGTATTGCACATATTTAAACAAGCGGACTCTATTCATTCCAATAATAGCATAACTAGAGAGGAAATTTTCAACTAGTTCCAAGGTAAATTCAATGACAAATCGACATCAGGAAATTCTATCTTACAAATGCCTCTTGAATTATTAATTAATTCGGCGAATTGAAGCGTAGTACGACGATTTAAGGTGGTTATCACAATGTTCTTTCCATATATCGCTGCATACTCTCCGCTTAAGATAATTCTACCCGGTGCGGAAATCTTAAATTCAATCATCCTTTTTATGAATAAGAATATTTGCTTTTTCAAAAAAATGCAAGTTACAAACAGTATCGTTCAACAGTAGAGCGCCGAAAAATAAATTTCCGTATCTCTTATTTATTAAAACCATGCAAAATGTATTTACGTAACATGTATTCATACGTATTCATGTGACGAAGATATATATTTGTCGCTCCTTATCACTCTGCACAAATGTATAATATGAGTTATATATTTATATAACAAAAAGAAACTCGTCGTCAATACTTATTATCAAATTGATATACTTACAAAGGGAATATTTTTAATCAAATTCTCGACTTTTGCCCTTCTTTTTATCAGCAGATTAATCGTAATTAGTTTCTTTTTTCAAGATTTTACACATAAATCGGAATGATACACCTTCATCTATTGAATCCTTATCATGGACAAAATAAAATAGTTACTGACAATAAAAATTTGGAGCGTTCGTCCTCGCACAAGACAATGTTTACATTTCTTGTTGTATAAGTTTCGATCGTTTTTAATTTTGCCTAAATATAAAAACAATGCCTCGAAATCATAATTCTAAATATGAACTTCAATGTTAAATTTTCTCAACATTTTTATAAGAAGTTATAATATTAAAACAGACATGATTTATAAAAATAATATATTACTTTCAATGTCATAAACAAATTGTCATTATCTCACTGTATGTTATTTAAAATAATATTTCATTATCTCACTGCATTTAATATAAATTTTACAATATGGACAAGTTTTGCACACACACGAGTTTTACATATATATAAAATATATGCAATACATGCATATAATGTTTTATAAAACAAATAAAAAATATGTATATATATAACACAAATACTTGTCTATTGAATTAATGATCATTTAATTTCCTTTCATTTTATAATTTTAACACAAAAATTTAACAATGCTATTTTTATTATTTTATATAGATCGCATTGCATTAAATTTAATTTAATTAAATAAGATGTAACATTAAAAAATCAAAGTCTTAAGAGATAATTCGAAATGGTTTTATTTTTTTCTATTAATCCTTACTCTATAAAAATCATAATTAAAACAAGAATGTGCAATAATCCTTTTCTTCTGAGTCCTATGTATCGCGCACATTCGCAATAAATTTACAAAATTAAAGGTAGAATACATATTTATCACATTATTAGCGCGAAAAAATATTTTGTTGTTATTTTTCAATACAAGACGATAAATCACTATTATATGTTTTTATTTGATTATGTTTTTTGTATTTTTTCACGATCATGCTTTTTACTTTCCCGTCAAAATTCCTTCATCGCTATTATATTGAACGATGACATAAACGACAAGACATAATGATTTCTTTTTTAGACATTATAGAAATAAATTAGGTTTTCTCTGTGTTTTCAACGTATCTGTAAATATGTAAATAGCAAAAGATACTCTTTTTATTATTTTTCTTTATTATTTTTCTTTGTTATTTTTCTTTGCTAGTAAATGCATAAATAACTCATTTATACATGCTCAGTTTCATAAATAAACTATGTATCAATTGATAAAAGCATACAATTATTATAATTAACCTATCAGAATCATACAACTGTTATAATTTAAGCTTCTGAATAAAATCTCTATATTTTTATTAGTTATGACTTAATGTAAGGCAAATAGGTCGCTTGATGAATTTATACCTGCAAAATGAAATGTACATGAAATGTATATATTCTTTTTTACAATAACAATATTATCTAAAAATATTATATAACAATAACCTAGCACATCTAACTTCGTAATTCAAATATGATCTCTATTAGAATAAAAAAGAAATCAAAAATCTTAAAAGTAACAGGATATATTATATAAAATTATTTATTGTTTGTTCTTTCCGTTTTATTTACGTTCTTATGATAATTGCTACTCTTATTACTATTTTTACATTTAATTATTATTTAATTGTATACAATAATCTTAATCGTCACGTTGTAATGAAATTTTTTGCCCTCAAATGTTGGATAAGATTCATGATAGATTCTCTTTTACTCGGAATTCTATCTGAGTAGACAATAGAAGAACGTATATATATTCACTTCTACCTATGAGTTTTCCTATGAACTCATAACGTTGTGCAATCGAACAAATGATCTCCAAACTCGAACGGAACAACATTAAACAATAATACAAATATAGCATTAATTGATCTATTTTAAGAAGTACCTGCAAAATAGTAAGAAATCTAAATTAAAATATGATTTGAAACAAATATCGGTGGACAATCATCTACTTGAAATTCTTATAACCGCAACTATAGTAAAAGTAATTGAAGAATTTCTATCTTGATAATTTTTAATTTTAACAAATATATCACTGGCTCCTTTTAAAATATAGGTGATGACATTCAAAGTGATGTTGACGACCGAAGGAAAACAATGTATTATATGCGCCAATTGATTCATCTGTTCACGCTTATGACGAGATTTTAAGTCGATCAACAGAATATTTATCTTCGGCGTATTTATAATTTTAATATTATGGAGTTTCTAGCTTGCATATTGAAATTTGAATATTTTACCATATGTACATACATCGGAGTCTTTCTCGAGCGTAAAGTTTTGTAAAACTTCCTCACAGAACACGAAGCGTATTTCGAAATCTTAACTAAGTCACACGTATTAAATTGATTGTGGACACCTTTTTGCCTCCAATGTAAAAAGCATACCGCGTACGATGTCAAACTGCCAAAATCAGCATTGATCGTTAATTATCTGGTCAAGTGCACATGATAAAATTTTATATGAGTTCCTCCTTCCAAGCGATAATCAATAAGAAGAAAAAGAAAGTTTGTAAACTAAATCTCTGTGCGGATATGATGTCCACAGTCCATTTAAGATGATAAAACAATGCATCCGTCTAAAAAACAGGATATAATCATTGACAACCAAATTAAAATTCTCGCCGAAAATAAAATTTGCAATCATTTATAAAGGTATATTTAACGATATATCTATATCAGCGAATTGCATCTTAATGATTCTTGACTCTAGAGATAGTTGGCGGAATTTGAATGTGGTATAGAGATCTATACTGGATGCTGCAATATGTTTATCACACCAATGCCAAAGGTTTTCCATAAAATGATTCTACCTGGTGCTGAAATTTGGAATCCTTTTCAATTTTTTATCGTCGTCCATTTTTCCTTACGAATAAAAATCTCTATTATCTAAAAAGATCAATAAATATTAAATAATAAGTCGAAAGAAATAAATCTGAATATTATAATTCTTTTATAGAGATTTCCGAGAGAGATCCGAATTAAATAATATTTATGTAACATGAAGAAAGTCATCGAGAGCCAGGGGCGTTACAGGGGAAAAAACGGGACCCCCCCCGGGGAAGGGGGGGGGGAAAAAAGGGGGGGGGGGAAAAAAGGGGTTTTTTGGCCCCCCCCGGGGGGGGGGGGGGGGGGGGGGGGGGGGGGGGGGGGGGGGGGGGCCGGACCCGACCCCCGCGGGGGGGGGGGGGTAGATATTTGTCGCTCTTTTTACGTTTTATTAATTAGAAATGCATCGGCTACGTGTGACAAAAATAATTTCTTCAATATTGAATTTTTATTCCGTACACAAAAGACACGCTTGCAATTTAATCAGATTTTCGTTCTTTATTGTTGTTTACTTGTGTTGTTAACAGAAATTATAAATTGTCTTTGCTTCTATTTTTAATGCTTCACTTACAAAATAAGTCTGCATGATATATTATAATTTTAACTATTAAAATTTTATTATTTTTTATGGTCGACGAAAAAAGAATTATGAAAATTATTTGAGAACATTCCGCACAAAATACTGTTTATATATCGTGTTGTACTGTACAATCTCACATTTTGATACTCACTGATTTCATTTCAATAACAATAACAGCACAAAATAAACCTAAATATCGCGCGATTACATTGTCAAAACTTTTTAACATTTCAATAATAAGTTATTAAAACCGGGTAAAATTTATGTATTACAAGCATTATATGATATATAATATTATATATTATGATAATATATTATAATAATGTTATTATATGTTACAACAATATTATAGATTATAAATTATGATAATATTAATATTATATATTATAAACATCATTTTTAAAGATATGTTACATGCAATATGACAAACAAATGATCATTATTTATT
>JAPIVC010000912.1:0-18266 GCA_030586385.1 Camponotus fellah
ATTTTTGATGCACGCTACATCCAGCACCTGCGTTATTGTCGTCGCTATAATTACTGCCACTGGGAATAAATTGTCTCTGCAATCGGATTTTTGCACTTTCGAGTCGCGCGTTTTAGCCACAAGAGATTGTTTATATCCGATCGAGAGCCGCGGACGCTTGACACGGCTGCGTTTTTCGAGCTCTTTGATCAATTCCTCGCAACGCCTCAACCATGCAAAATACTCGCCCAAGGTGGCAATTTGGCGAGATTCCTCCATCAGATTGCGTTCAGTCTGCTCTTCGTCCATATTTTTATATGTAACATTTTTTATATGTTAATCGTGCAAAACTATTATAATAAAACTATATTCTCCTACAACTGGTGTGTCGATGCACTCAAATCACAATGACTTGATAATTTCTTTTTGGGAAAAAATACTTATGCTCACTGCACTTTTTTTTTTTTTATATTCACTGCTCTATGTTAACTGTAGGAAAGTTGAAAACTTTTTACGTGGAGACAGACTTTTCTCCATAAGTTTCAACCCCATTCCTCTCATAATTTCTGTGCAGTATCATAGTAATAAAATTGGGCGTTATCTATTTCATATTATTTATTCCAGCAGCCGAATATTGGCGCAAAGCAGCTGAATATTGGCGCGACACGTTGCAATTCGCCCTAAGGAAAATAGGAAAAGGAAAAAGAAAATAGTTCAGAGTCCCAAAATCTCATTTTTCCAAATATCACTATTCATATTGTTTACCGGACGTAGAGAAAAAAGGGATCGCTAATAAAGCAAAAATACAGGTGTACAAAATATTCGTACATTAAGAATTTTTCCCAAAATTTCGTTATTATATCGCTTTGAAATAAAAATGTTATAATTTATGTTTTTTTTCTTTTTTGTTATTAAGAAAGGATCACTAATAAAGCAATAAATACAGGTGTACAAAATATTCGTACACTAAGAATTTTTCCCAAAATTTCGTTATTTTATCGCTTTGAAAATAAAAATGTTATAATTTATGTTTTTTTTTTTTTTTTGTTATTAAGAAAAGGGATCACTAATACAGCAATAAATACAAGTAAAAAATATTCGTACACCATCCCCAAGCGTCTCCCACCAAAACCCCTCCGTCCCGCGTGACGTCATTCCCCGGCGCCTACGAAGTCCCCCTCCGTCCCGCATGATATCATTCCCCGCCGCTGAGATCCCCTCGCGCCTCACCTCCCCTGAGAGGACCTGAGTTAGAACTGGCCCTGTATACCTACTATAATAGAAAACAAATTACCGCCTTTTCCTAACTTTTAATATTATTGAAAAGAAGGTGCCTCAATGTAACTGATTTGTTTACAATCGGAGAGACGAAAATACATATATATTGTGGTTACATTCTCATGGGAATGGGCCCATTCTATATTTCTTAAATTTTTTATATTTTTATAATACATTTTATTATTTTTAAGATATAAAACATATATGTGAATATTTTATATTTATACATTTTATATAGTTTTATATAAATATAATTGTATATAAACATAGTTTCATATAAATATATACAACAATATGTAAACTATAGATTACCAGTACTAACAGTAAATTCTAGTTATTAATAGTTAATACTCATGTATGTATCAGATGCGGATTGCATGTGCGCCCTGAAAAAAATCTCAGAGGCAATATTGCGTTCAAGCCTTATAACTCGAAAATTACTTTATAGTAATTTTGAAAAGGTCCATATAAGAATATGTAAAAATATAGTCTAAAGAAATCTTATCATGTGAAAGTAACCTTTATGATTGTACAAGGTCAAAACTAATGGTACTATCTCATGGTTCCTTCAAAAACTATACAATTTTTTTTTAAAACATTTTATTGGAAAATGCATAGAAACAGAGAAATATTAAAATAAAACATCCTGTATACGCACATACATGTGTGTATATATATATGTGTAACAATATGTGTATACATAATTTTTAATCATATAATTATAAATTATATAAAATAGGACATTCTGTATATACATATATACACAAACATATGTGTGTATATGCACACATAACAAGCTGGGTATATATTTTTATTTTTATATACATATATATGTATATGTATATATAATAATTATAATAAAAATGGGACACTTTATACACACACGTGTATATTACACACGTGTAACATACTATATAAAAATAAAGGAGGGAGTAAAAATGGCCATTTCTTGCCCCGAATGGACACCAAAATTTTTCCGTTATCATTTTGAAAATCCATACTTTCATGAAAAAATAGTTCACCCAGCAAAGCTCGGGAAAGTTTTCAAAAATAATAAAATAGGTTATTTTATTTATTCATTTTCAATGTTGGCTGTATATCCAGACACACATGTTTCATTGTCATCTACGCTCACATATGCGTATGAGAAGATAAATCAGTAGAAAATATGTGATGTCTAATTTCAACATATTGACCGATAATCGAATCTTATATTTGACCATTTTAACCAATGCTGCAATGAAATAATGCGGCTATTTCATTGAATGAGATCACGATCTCAAATATAAGATCGAACTATAAATAGCATGCATTGAACATGAACACATTGAGAAAATGTTTATTGCGACATCTGTCGAGTAATGTCGATAATATATATTACAGAAATTATTATTATCGATCCTATCAGAGTTCGGCCATCGCTCCAGCATCTCCTTAATAGTATCTCATCGGTGTCCAAATGCTCTCTGGAGTACATTGGAGCATGCGTCGCGAACAAACCTCTACTTTGTCTGCTGAACGCAACAATTGACTATGTTGTTTTTTCCCGCGTGGCAAACATTTCCGTGTCCTGTGGACAGGAGCATTTTAACACATTTAACATATATATGCATGCAAAACTGCGCATTTAAGGGTTACGAGTATATATTATTAATTTGTATGTTTCATTAATTATTATAAAAAAGACGCAATTTTTTGTGGAGTTCAATTTTTGAAAATTTATCATTATTATATTTCAGTATACCATAGAAGTGATTAACGGTAGACAAAAAGGAACTTTTGTTTATGCATATGATGGATATATATATAATATTGATAAGCGGATAAAGAATACATATCGATGTTCAAGTCGTCGCTTAACGGGTTGTCCTGGCGTTGTAAAAATAATTGATGGTACAAGTGAATGTACAAACTTTACATCAACATCCATCAGATCACAATAAGTTTGAAAAATCTAAGATGCGAGATGAAATGTTACGTTTGTCAAGAGAATCGCTTACGCCAATGAAAGAAATTTTTGATAACGTTTGTCGAACGTATGTTGCTTTGTATTATTATAGACTATTATTATATGTAATTACAAAGTTTTTATAAATTTTTAATGTGCTTAAATTTATAGACTAACATTAAATTATTATTGTAGAAATCCAGAAGTAGCTACACATATATCATATACTTCTATGAAAAGTGTAATGGCTCGAGAACGAATTAAACAAAGACCTCCTATACCGCACACCTTTCAAGCCCTGATTGCTAATTTAAATAAATATGATTGGATTAACAACTTTTATAAGGGAAGTGTAGTTGCACAGGATGGTAGCATGGCTGTTATATTTTCAAGTGATGCACTCATTAATGCCTTAAAGACAACTACAGAAATTTTTGTTGATGGAACATTTTCTGTAAGATACTTGTTGTACTGTTTTGATTTTTAAATGTATTAATATTTAAATGTATTAATATTTTATATTTTTTATTATTTTTAAAATAATAACTCATGTAATAACAAAAGTTACTATTTATTATTATTTTACTATTTATTATTATTTATTATTTACAGGTAGTTCCCCACAATCCACATATTATCCAATTATATACTGTTAATATACGTTATAAAAATACAGTACGTATGTTATATAAATACTTCTTATTAAAAAACGTTTTCTTTAGCAATTTGAAGAAAAAGATGTGCATAGAATAAAATAGCAAGTTTATTAAAAATATAGATTATATAAATGTATATATATATATATATATATATATATATAATATAAAACAAACATTGATTTGCTATGCATGTTTTATTATTTTGTTTTATTATTTTGTATCTGAGTTTTAAAATTTAAAACTCATTCAAGTTTTTGGATATCAGGGTATTGCTGTTGTCTTTATATTATGTGAAACACGAACATTTGCTTTATATCATGCAATATGGGAAAAAATAATAGAAATCGCTCCAGAGATGAAAAATAATATAAAATTTATAATGGAAGATTATGAACATGCAGCAAATAAAGCTCTTCATCAATGTTTCCCCGAAGCTAATTTCAAAGGATGTTGGTTTCATTATAACCAAGTAAGCTAATTTAATAAAAAAATTTATCATTTATATTTAGTTATATTATTTAATTATGCGACTAATTTTGTTTGAAATTTTTTATTTTTGTTCTTTTTAATCTTTTTTGTTTAAGGCTGTGTTGCGTAAATGGCGGCAACTTGGTTTAAAAAATTCCCCAAGAAAATTAATAACAATGGTTATGTCTATACCATTAATACCAGCTGCTTTATTCGAGCAATGTTTTACAATATTACAATACATAGCTGATACCATGTCTAGTGATTATCCTATGGTATTACAATTTATGTCTTATTTATGTAACACATGGTTGCCCGTAGCAAATAAGATTTTTGTGTATGGCTGTTCTGTTCGTACAAATAATATAGTTGAGAGCTTCCACAACACAATTTCAAAGAAATTTGGAAGTAGGCATCCAAATGTGTGGATATTTATTGATTGGTATCTTATGTTATAGTAACAGTATGCAATACATGTCTGATATTTTCATGTTATTGCATTTTCATGTTGTTTGCAGAAAATTTGAAGAAAGTAATTATTGGTCAGGAAATTGATCTTTCTCGCTTACATAATAATCTGCAAGCACGTAGAGCTCAAAGTCGTGTTAATAGAGAAAGAAACAACATAATATTACAGAAACAGAAAGATCTCGTAGAACATAGGTAATATGGCCCAATTGTTCCATCTTCTTAGTGAATTTACTCGTCAGTTATCCTATTAAGTAAATATCAGGAAATATCAATATATTTATTGTTTTATCTAAAGTTTATTTACTGGTTTTGTTAATACTAAGAGGCTTAATCACCAAGTAAAATTACTTTTTGGTAATAACAATTATCTCAATAAACAATGTATTTTATAGGTATAATATTTGTTAACGAATAAATTTTAACGAGTAAAGTTTACCAAGAAATGGAACAATCAGCTCTAATTAATTACACAATAAAACTAAACTTCCAAAGAAAATGACTATCTATATAGGTATATAATTGCATTTTAATGATAATATAACTAGAAATAGATATTTAATTCTCACAGATTATCACTTCAAGAATTTTTAGATTCATTTAGTCGCTTCTATGAAACGTATTTGTACAATATGGATATGATGGATGAAGGTTAGTATTTCTTGAAATTCAGAAACATATATAACATAATATAAAATACAATAATATAATACAAAGATATGTATAAAATATAAGCATTTGTATCTAAAATTGGATAAAATTTCTATAAAAAATTTTCTGTAAAATTTATTTTCTATAAAAAATATAGAACACAACCAATTATTCTTAAATTATAAAAATACCAATTTTATTTTTCATATTTTTGATGAAATATGTATAAGTTTATTGTAAGCTTCAATTAAATTCATATTTCTGACGTAAAAATATCGTCTATTTCTTTCGTTTTTAATTATTATTATTAATCAAATCGACAAATATTTATGATATTCTCTGACCAAATTGGAAAGTATATATATATATAGAATATTAATAATTAAATAAATATTAAATAAAAGAGAGAGAAGTATAATAAGTAGAAATGTGTTTCATTAAAACGACAGTCTATTCATATCGAATATTCCATAAAACAGAAGAAAATTAATATTAATGATATATATATTCTTGATTTCCAAAAAAGATTTAATATATTAACTAAAGAAAAAATACATTGACATTTTGTAACTAAATTCTATTGAATTGTTTAAGCCAGGTTTTTTTATATTACAGAGGCTGTAATCCATGAAAACAATTATGAAGTTTGTACCGATTTTTTATCGGACAATTTTAATTCTACGTCTGAACAAAGTATTTTTCTTTATTTATATTAAACCACAAATATATTTATATTAATTTGTTATTAATTCGTATCTTTTCAAATTTATGAAGTTCTGAGAACTGCAAACCTAACAGAAATGCAGACAGTGAAATTGATTCATTTACATTAACGGAGAGCTAAGATTCTATTGAAAATACGCAATTATTCTCACAAACGTTAATGAATTCTCTTGCACAAAAACTGTCTACTTCCGAAAATAAAACTGATATGGCTACTGCAATCGATATCAACAATGTAGAAGCTGCTTCAACTAGTTCAATAGATACAGAGAGTGATGCATATAATCAAAATACAACAGTTAATATTTCTAATTTGCTACAATTTGAAACCAATAAATTTGATGACGGTACATTTACAATATATGTTACATTTTAATAAAACATTAAATCTTTGTTTTATTTGATGACTAATATATAATATCGTTTCAAAAATTTTCAGAACACATATATACTATACCAGAAGATGATTTTGAATATTGATACGACCAGGAAAATACTGTAGAAAGTGAAATCCCGTATTATGAGGTTAAAAGACTTTCTTTGGAAACGTGCGAAGAAAATCAAAAAGTAAGATTTGAACGTATGTGCATTGCTTGCATTTATGTTGAATTGAATCAAGTTTTTATACCCTGCAGTCACATATGTTGTTGTGAAGATTGTGCTAATTATATTATGCAAGAAAGTGATAATAAAATTAAAAAATGTCAAATTTGCAAAGGAGAAATTTTATCGGTCCATAAAGTATACATACCATAAAAAAAAATTTTTTCCTTAATAAAAAATTTGAAAACATTTTATACTTCTGAGATTTTATGTAAGACTCAATGCATAACAGACAAATAGAAATAAAAATTAAATAATAAATATTAGAGAAAGATGAAAAAAGAAAAAAAATATTCTTCTTTCCTTCTTAATATTTAATATTTAATTCCTAATATTCTCTATTGTGTGTTGAGTCCAACTTCTTTTAATGAGTAATTATTTGCGTCATTTGAGACATTTATTATCATATTGAAAAATAACTTCATAAATTTCTAATATAATAATTATATATGATATTATGTTCTAATATAATAATTATATATGATATTATGTTAAGTATTATGTACTACAATACGTGAAAAGAAATAAGCGAAGTTGTCTGAAAGTCTGAAACTAATGTTAATTTTTCAAGATGCTTTAAAAAAGAGTGTAAAAATAATTAATCATATAAAAATAATTGTTTTTTTTGCATTTTGTTTTAAACAAAGAAAAATAAAATTTCATTTTTTAGATGTAAAGACTGTTTAGAAAAAAAATTTATTTTTGTTTCATTTTTGCATTATTAATGTAGGATTACGATTTAGTTTATTGTTAGTTATAAGTTATAACTGTGCAATGTAATTATATAGATTAATTTATGTATGAATAAATTAAAATTTTGGTATAATAAATTAATATTTTGATATTTACATAAGCCTATCTATTGTAATATTAATAATTTTATTCAGTCAAATGTAATGGTAATTTTTACTGATTATTAATAAATCCAGATTATAAATAAAACTAGTTTTAATTTGTAAAATAAATCAAAGAGTACGCATCAACAAAATGACAAAAATACATAATTTTTCTTTTATTTAACATCATTAATGTTGTACAATATTTTTATGATAAACAAGTTATAAAAATTATATATATGTACTTTATTATATATACCTTATTATATTATATAATAATTATATACTAATTATATTATATAACTTACTTATATATTAATTATATTATATAACTTACTATATTATAATAATTATATATACCTTTGATAAAGTTTAAATTTTTTCTTATTTACATATTACATTTAGAGCCAGTGTATTGCAAACGATTTTGAAATAATTCAATGAGTTGATATAACTGTTTCTCAAATCGGTGCTCATTTGAATTATATACATTAATATTTTTCATAATTAATCCGAATAATATTGTTTTCTTACATTTCTATTTGTGTAGCATGCATATCGTATCTTCGAGGTATATATTTGCAGATATTTAGGAGAAGGGGGTACAATGCCGAATACGTATACATTTATTAGAACTGCGGAACAGGTGGAGAGAAAGAGGTAACTGATTATTTCGAATCATTGTCGTGTGTGACTTGTAGACTGTTTATAAGTACATTATTACGTCTAATAAATGCATATATCATAAGAAAATATTTTTATCATTATGATTTTGACAATGTAATTATAATTATGATTGGGTTTTATGGATTTTATATGTAAATTTTATATAAAAAGTTACTTCACACATTTAATATTGTATACAATTTTTTTAAAATCAAACAAAGATAAATTAAACAATTTATGTTATTTCGAATAATATCAAAAGAGTTTATTATAAAATTATAAAGTATTATCCTCTTTTCCTTAAATTTCTATATAATTTAAATTAAAAAAGGCTAGCTGGAAAACTTTAACAATTACATATTTTTTTAGAAACAACTATGTGTTTTCTTTACACCAATTGATTCCTCTCATTATTTTGTACATAAAAATATTAAGGTAAAATAATCGAAAAATGAATATTTCATTAGATATTTTTTGGTTTATGCAAAATTAAGAAATGATTTCAAGCCTCATAACTCGAAAAATATTTAATGGAAAAACATTTAATTATAGTGTTTTGGAAAGCTCTCGAGGTAAACTCATAGACTTACTAGAATAGACTGCTCATAAGCGTTTATTATAGTAGTGGGGGTATCTGTCACTGAAAAAGGATAACTGTTGTTAATATGAGTTTCTATTTCTTTCTAGGGCGTGACTTAGCTCACATTGACAATACGCATACTATAACACTCACGCTCTGACACCGTTATTGGTCGCTATGCTTCCTCACTACTCTGTATTAAAAAGAGGTAGAAACTCATATTAACGACAGTTATCCTTTTCTCAGTGACGGATACCCCCACTACCTTCATGAGCAATCTATTCTAGTAAGTCTATGGGTAAATTACAAGAATATGCAATGAAAAATAAGGTTTTCTATTTAAGAAATTTAAGGTGACCTTTAAGTGTGATCTTCAAATGACTGTTCAAGGTCAAACCAATGTTACCATCTTATGGCCCCCTCGAAATCATACAACTTTTGTCCGAAACATTTTTTCATAATTTCCATATTTTTCGAGATATTTGCCTGGGGCGATTAAAATGAAACATCCTGTATATATCCCTATTAATAACGATATCGACATAAAAGAGACGATTCTATTTTTGAGTGTTTGCATATATTTTTGCTAGTATTGTCGTTATTATAATTTATATTGATTTTATTTTTTTACTTAACAATAGATGAAAATAATTGATCCAGCCAACTCAATTGCGACATTTTACGTTGGACAATTAAAGTATATTTTTAACAGGCGCGACAGGATTTCTGGGTAAAGTATCGCAAAGATATTGCAATCTTGCCCAGATGTTCATGAGATATTCATATTGATGCGTTCGAAAAGAGGACTAAGCATGAACGAAAGACTCGAAAAAATGTTAAATTTATCAGTAAGTTAATTACCAATTATTATATAAATAGGTTTTTTTGGCAATACCGTATCTTTTTAAGAATTTTTATTATATTTAAGCAAAATTTTTCTTATAAATTTTATTATTATATATAATATTATATACCTTTTATTTTAGAAAATTAATTTTACAATTTGATAAAAGTGTACGATAAAAAACAAAAATAAGATATAAAATAATCAAAATATTTAGTTATTCAATTTTTATTCAATATATATCAATTTTTATATTCAATTTTTATAACATTATTAAAGATTTCTTAAGAATTATGGCAATTATGTATATATATATAATTGCCATATACATATATATATATATATATATATATATATGATAGCATTATTGGAAGGCGACAAAAAGAGACCGTACAAATACACGCGAGATAATATTAAAGTATTTATTCGCACAAGGCTTACAAGAATGCAATGTACACGCTACGGATGTCTTACCGCGTACGCTAACGAACGAAGAAGGACAAGGAAGCATTAATACTCGGTCGCAAAGATTTCCGAATCGGATATAGATCGCGCAGTACCGTGGAGGATATGGATGGCGTTGTATGTTCGCAACGAGCAAATGTTTATTACAGGTCGCTTGAACTGCGGTTTATACCGCCAATACTTCCCCTCGAACCGCAATTAGCGGGGAGTCTCACTCATTTGGATGGGTTTAAGTCCGAGGAGACGAGCGCAGCTTTCGTGTTTTCCTCTCGGTAATCCTTTGATGAAGATATCCGCTGCCATTTCGTCGGAAGGTACGTGCTGGATGACCACCAGCTTCTCTTTGATAGCCTCGCGCACGAAGAAAATGCCTAATATCGATGTGCTTCGATCGTGATAAATGGGATTTGTCGCTAGTTTCTGAGTTTGTTGTCGCTCTTGAGAACGATTCTATCCGAGTCCTCCAATTAATCCCTTCATATATATGACCTCTTTAGTCGCATCCAAAAGGGCCATATACTCCGTCTCGGTTGTCGATAGGACCACTGTTCGTTGTTTTCCTAGACTCCTAGCTGATGGCTCCACCGATCATTATGAATGTATCCGGTGTAGGACCTGCGGTCAAAACTAGAGTTGCCCAGTCGGCGTCCGTGAATATGGCCGGAGGATCACTGGAATGAGAATAAACAATACCAACATTATCAGTCCTTTTTAGATACCGGACAACTCGTTTAGCGGCTTTCTAGTGAGTTTCCGTATAGCAGTCGTTGAACTGACTCAGATAGCTGACCGCGTGAGCTATGTCGGGTCTCGTTCCAATTAATAGATACATTAGTGTCTCCATTAGTTCGCGGGAAATTCGTATTGACGATCGCCGGTTTCAACTTCTTGTTCGATCAGCCTGAGTCCTGGTTCCAACGGCGTTGACACTGGTTTGCAATCGATCATGCCGAATCCATTTAGGATGTCGTTTATGTACCCTTTTTGTTTCACGGCGATCTCCCTTTCGTTTCTCATGAACTCCAAGCCTAGACAGTATTTTACGTTGCCCAAATCCTTGACTTCGAATTTGATACTGAGGTGCTTCTTCATCCTCGTGATTTCGGAATCATCGCTAGATTGATACATGATAAGTAGGTCGTCGACATAGACGATGACGAAACTTCTGCTCTCGGTCAATCCGATGAGATAGATGCATGGATCAGCGTTCGAGGGAACTGCACCTAGATCCTGAAGTTCTTTGTCCAGCCTGGAATGCCAAACCTGCTTGACGCAATCCATACAAGGCTTGTTTAGAAAGCATATGACGTTGATTCACGCAGTTTTTTCAATATCTTTCTCGCTGCCTTCTTGACGGAATCCTCTTTTTCGCCTGGCTTGACTAATGTGCTCTAAAATATCTTCAAAGTATTCTGGAGACTCCACGAAGATCTCTTCTTCCCTTGTCCCCATTTAAATACGCGGTTATGATATCAAGTTGTTCGATTTTCATATCTTTTGGACTGCTACTACAACCGCAGCGCGTATCGAGCTCATTCTTGCTACAGGAGCGAACGTTTCGTGAAAGTCAATTCCTGGTCTCTGAGTAAATCCACGCGCTACCACTCGTGCCTTCCTCTTCTCAATCGATCCGTCAGAATTGTATTTGTCGCGTAGAACAAATTTACTCTCAATGACTCGCTGATCCTTTGGACGCTCCACTAATTTCCAAGTGTTATTTTTGATTAAGGATTTGACCTCCGCCGCCATTGCGTCCCTTCACTCAGATGAATTGGCGCCCGCAATCGCGTGCGTTATGGAGATCTCGACCACGCAAGCGATATCCGCCTGATCGACTTCCTGTTGACCGTAATCTTTCCGAAGTCCTCTGGGCAATCCCGTTCTGATTAAGCGAGGACGTCCTCGTTTTCGAGTCAGTGCCACATCTCCTCTTTGTTCATCATTTACCTCGGGTTCCTCATCAGCTTTTTCGAGGTCCTCTTGAAGCGTATCGAATTGTTCCGGAATCAGCTCGATATCAATATTCCCAGTTACATTTTGATCCACGGGCCAATGTTGCGGAGCATACTCTGGGTAGAAGTCTTCCGAAGTCACTTCCAGAGCTCTTGGGTTATTTTCCATGAATTTCACGTCTCGAGTGACCTCAAACTTTTGGACTCCGGCAGCCAGATTCGGAAGGCCTTTGATTGTTCGGCGTATCCAATGAATATTCCTTCTCTCGATTTGGCTTCGAACTTTTCTCTCGTAGGAGTTTTATCTAAACAAAACATTTTGCATCCGAACTCTCTAAAATGGCTTACCATAGGAGCGTTGCCTTTCCAAGCCTTGTGAGGGGTTCTTCCTCCAGCTTCTTCGTGGAACAGCGGTTCCTGATGTAATTTGCGATGGCAATCGCTTCCGCCCAAAACGATGGCGGTAAGCCTGATTGGAGCAGAAGACATCGTGCAGACTCGACTAAGATTCGATTCTTCTTTTCAGCCATCCCGTTTTGGAATATATGCAGTTGAGCTGGCGTCGGATGCCTTGTTCTTCCAGATATTCGTCGAATTCTTTATTGATATATTCGCGATCATTGTTGGACTGAATTACCTTTATCTTCGCGTTATGTTGTTTTTCGATAAAGGCCTTGAATGCTTTGAACTCCTTGAGTGCCTGATTCTTGCTGTTCCATAAATTGCTTATCGAATAATCGGCGGCAAGTGATAACCGAACGTGATTCGCACCGACTCTTCGGACGCGCGTGGCGAGACGGCCAAATGTGAGGGGACAAGCACACACACACAAATGGCCAGTGAAAATAGTTGATCTGGTTTTGGCAAGCAAATAGTAAGATGAGCAGTCTTAAGGTTCGCGTTGAGCAGTGCAGGATGCCCGTTGTTGTATGCGACGTTCACACACCACACTTCCGTTATAATGAGCTGAAAGTAATATGATTTCTAGATGCCGGGAACTAGATGAGTACGTGTCACGCGCGAGCAATGGCTATCGTGCTGTGAGGCGTATTCCTTTAGTAAGCCGATAACATTAGATTGTGAGGCATATTCTTATGTTGAGCAGATAATAATAGATTCCGACACCGAAGAACAGAAAGAAAGCATGCTAACATAAGCAAGCGCTGAGCAAAAGCACAGAAAGCGATTGAGAATGTTGAACCGTGAGAATGATACGGGAGCGACACAATACACGTGCACAATAGACTACGATGGGAATGACTGACGAGGAGCTTCCGGAAAAGAAGCCCCACATTTGGGCCCGTACAGCGTCACATGATATGCAAGCTCGAGAGGTGGCGTCGCCAAGTGGGCATCGCATGTTAGATGGCTAGCAACAGCGCGCCCGATTCTAAATTATCCTATTGATACCCGAATTATTCGCGAACACTTGCTCTTGATGAGCCTCACTTCCGTTCATTTCGTGCAATTGTCTGTGAATGTGATGAAGTATTTCGATTCGCCATTTAACGAGACGCGCATTGGACCACATATATGAACGAGTTCTAACTTCGTCGTCTTTCGTTCCGATTTCATTAGGAATGATGGTCGCATCATCTTCCCCTGAATGCAGATCTCGCAGTTCAAGTCTTCAATTCCATGTCTTGCACGTTGAATTGCTCCACCTTTTGATGCGTGGATGAGATCACGGAAGTTAAGGTGACCCATCCTTCGATGCCACAACTTGACGATACTGTCCGATTTCGTAAACTTGCCGCTTTTCTTTGTTTTCTCTTCGCCAATTTGGCAACTGTGAAGTGACATTTCCCTCTATGAGATAAAGATCGCCGCTTCGTTTCGCAATCAATCTTGTTCGTCCCCGTAGATCGACGATCTCGGCCTTTTGCTCATCAAACACAACTCTATAGCCTTATCTGTCATCTTCGAGACCGACAACAGATTCATCCTCAGTTCCAGGACGTGTAATGTCTTGTTCAGGGTTACGTTGCTCTTCCTCCCGAACCTAACTACTGTCGCGATCGTCGCTACACCTCTTGCTTTGACGTTTGCATGTACATCGCTAGCCAATTTCAATTTACTCGAGTCACTTTCACTTATGTCGGTGAACGAGTTAATGTCTTTGCATATGTGCGACGTGCATCCACTATCGAGACATCATATACTTTTATCGATGCTGTCCGCGACTTAGCATTCGCCAACCGTGCATTCCGTTGACAGAAGAGATAAACGAGAAGGTTCTTTCTCATTTGTTGCCTGGGAAGGACATTCTAAGGCCTTATGCCCTTTTCCATGATATTTAAAACACTTATATTTAAACAACTTGTTCTTCTTCTGCTCTTCCTTACCGGTTTGATTTTCTTTCTGTCTGCTTCGCTTCTTCTTGTGAATGAACATGGCGTCCTGCAAACGATTCGCCGTTCCTGTGTTCTTTCTCGCATCAAATTTCTCAATTATTTTAGTGCGTAGGGTCTCGGGTTCCGGAAGCTCGTCGCGATTCTTGATGGTCGCGATTCTAAAATTCTCGAAACTCGACGGCAGACTGTACAGCATCATTATGGTGAGCTGATCTGAGTTAATGACGACATCCATCTCGGAGAGTTTGTCCACCGTATCTAAAAAACTGTGTAAATGCTCGCGTACGTCATCGCCACTCATTTTCTGCAAAATAAAGCTCTTCAATAACGTGGCTTTTCGGGCGGGCCCCTTCGATTGAAATATATTTTTTAATTTTAGCCATACCTCGCTTGACGTTGTACAATTTTTAATTAGCTCCAACTGTCTTGCCCTTATGGACAGGATCAGATCAAACTTTGCTTTCTCGTCTCTAATATTCCAATCGCGGACTTTCGCAGCGTTGATCGTCGTTAGTTCAGGTTTCGTTATCTCGCCGCTGACATAATCCCAGGCGTCGTTTTTCACTAACGCACGCATTTGCAATTTCCACGTCATAATTGTCGCGCCCGAGCGCCCCGATACGCACAACGCTATTCGCACTCATTATTGATTGTTCTCTGTATCTGCGATACACAACCGTTGTGTTTCTTTTTTTGGCACGAGGTAAAAGACGCAATATGACCGACGATTTTACTCGCGATGCTTCCGCTATATCGTATATAGACGGTCAGTGTCGAGTGCCTGGACCCATACCTTGATAGTGTTATTAGAAGGCGACAAAAAGAGACCATATAAATACACGCGAGATAATATTAAAGTATTTATTTGCACAAGGCTTACAAGAATGCAATGTACACGCTACGGATGTCTTACCGCGTATGCGAATGAACGAAGGAGGACAAGGAAACGTTAGTACTCGATCGCAAAGATTTCCGAATCGGATATACAGGGTGATTCAAAATAACCCCTGTGTCCCTGAAATGACATATTATTGAGTCAATTCTAAGACGATTTTTCCTTTTGCAAAATTCGCCCGAAACTTAGTTTTCAAGTTACTAAAGAAAGTAGTTAACGCATGACGGATACAAGAGGCAGGCAGGGGTGATGCTGGTACTTACGCGGGGCGCCTGCTACGATCAGCTGGTCACTATGCACATACAGACACACATGCAAACACATACATTCTCTGTCTGTCTGTCTGTCTGCTCTCTCTCTCTCTTTCTCTTTCTCTCTCTCTCTTTCTCTTTCTCTCTCTCTCTCCTCTCTCTTTCTCTCTCTCTCCTCTCTTTCATCTTTCGCTCACTCACCTGTAATTTTTTTTCGAGAGAGGGGAAAATGCATTTTATGCATACCGGTCGATCCAGTGAGTTATATGGGACTCGAGTATCAAGTCGAATTACCAACTCGGTAATTCGACTTGATACTGAGTCCCTATAACTCACTGAATCGACCCACTATACCCACTAAAAACCCCTCTCTTTTTTATGAATTTTCTTTGACACACTGTCCCTGTGTCCTTCCCGAGATCTGTTTTCACATAACGTCAAAAAATAGTTATTATTACCTTGTTCGACGACTTTTGATGTATTGCTGTAATTGCTTGAAAGAGAAATGAATTTTCCGATAGATCGTACGTTCTCAAATTTAACGTAGATATCACGTTGCACAAGATAGAAATCCACACTAAATTATTAACTGAAAGTTTTTCTTCTTTCATGAACTGCATTCTTTTATAAACTTTAATGTAATCACATTTATTTACTCACTCGATGAGACGAGAAATTTACTGATGACTTTATCACTAATCACTGTCAAATAATAACTGTTGGCGATTAAAAATCACTCAATGAGAGAAACACGTGATTTTTAGTTATTTAGTTATTTAGTTATTTTTCGTGAGACGGTTTTTAGATGAACTCGACGCTTTTTCTTTATCTTTCTTTTAATAATTTTTTACTGTAGATACGGATTCTTTACTTTTCTGATAATAATGTTTGTTGTAAAGCTATATACGAGTAGGATCTAATCTTTTTTATCTATCTCGTTCACGTTAAAAGTTCTTAGAATAATTTACGCACTTTTTTGCGCGTCTATTTTTAAATTATATTTATATCGATATCGATCTTTAATGCGTTCCTCTTTTAAATTCCGCTGATATCGATTACGTTTTTTAACGCACTTATCTTCTAAGTTTTGTCTATATCGTTCGCGTTGTTTAGCACGTTTCTCTTCTAAATTCCATTTATATCGATTACATAGTTTAAAAAAATTGTTTTCTGAATCTTGTTCAATTTGATCATGATTATCTAAATCTTGTATGTAACGTACACGTTTATTAACGCTTTCATTTTCCAAATACTGACATTTATTTTCATTAACAGAATATTATTTTCATATTGAAAATGTTTTTCAGCGCATTTTTGTTCAAAGTTCTCATTTGTATTTTGCTCACAAGTGATAATATCATAAATAATCACATTTGATTCATTGCTATTAAATGAATCATTATTGATATCAATTTTGCAGTTATTACTTCCAATATAAAGCTTATTTTGAAGATATTTATTATTTTCTTCATAAATCTCAATATCTGTTTTCATGAGATTTTCTAGATTGTTTTTCGTTATGAATTGTAATTCATTATTACTTAATTCTTTTTTTAATTTATAATTAAGACGCTTTCTTTTTAAACAATTTAATTTTTGTTGTTTTGTTTCACATTGTCGTATAGTACGTATACGAATTGCTTCAGCTTCTCTTGCTTTTATAACAGCTAATGAAAACACTTTTTGTGGTACATATTGTGGATCTTCAGGAAAATATTCAATAATATTACATTCAAAAATCTTTATCAAATGCGAACGCATTAAATTATATTTTACTTTTTCTGGTTTAACATTAAATAACAAAGAAATTGCAAAAGCTATTGCAAAAACATCACAATCGTTACCGTTTGGTTGATATTGTACAGTTGGAAACTTGACAGGATACTTTTCAAAATCATATGTCGGAAATAAACGTCTCAAAAATTTTTCATGATGCTCATGTAATTTTTTTAATATTTAACGAATAATAAATAAATATATTCTTTCTGTCATAATAACTGCATATCCCTCATGTAAATCTGACGAACTATGCAATATTTGTATATGTTTTTTGTCTTCTGGCATACGCTGAATCGTATTAAGACATTGTATCCGCTATATTTCAGATCTATATTCTGAATAGTTTCTAAAAGACGATTAAAATATTTCATATTGCATGTCAGTTAACCATTCACCTCGAAAAATTATATTTTTTTCTCTAGATAATAGATCTATATTCTTATCTTCGTCATTATTCTTTTCTTTACAGATATACTGTATATATATATGTATATATATATATATACATATATATACAGTATATATATATATATATATATATGTATATATATAATTAATATTAATCGAATTGATATTAATTCAGACTATATATATATATATATATATATATATATATATATATGAATTAATGTCAATTCGATTAACACATCAGAATTAGTAGCGTGAGAAAAACAACTAATTGAGGATTCAACGGAAACCGATTGAGTGTAAACGTTTACGAAAAAATGCAAATTATGTTTGGAACAATTTTATGTGTTTTATTGAAAGGTTTAGTACTGACAGAGGCAACTATCACGCCGAAAGATTATAGCACTTCAAACAACCTCCAGGAAGAAAGTGTTTCCATTTATCCGGATTTAAATTTCA
>JAPIVC010000913.1:0-29559 GCA_030586385.1 Camponotus fellah
GATGAGAAAAAAATACTTTTTTCCAGAATGCACAAGTCGCATTCGACATATTTGGATGCGTACAGACGAGAAAAACACTTTATTTTCAAATAGCGCAAGACGCATGCGACATACTTTAGCGTACAGACGAGAAAAACACTTTTTCCAGATAGCGTCCGACCATAAGACCTATTTGGATGCGTACTAACGAGATAAACACTTTATTTTCATATAGCGCAAGACGCATGCGACATACTTGGATGCGTACAGACGAGAAAAACACTTTTTTCCAGAAAGCACAAGTCGCATTCGACATACTTGGATGCGTACTGACGAGATAAACACTTTATTTTCAAATAGCGCAAGACGCTTGCGACATACTTGGATGCGTACAGACGAGAAAAACACTTTTTTCCAGATAGCGTCCGACCATAAGACCTATTTGGATGCGTACTGACGAGATAAACACTTTATTTTCATATAGCGCAAGACGCATGCGACATACTTGGATGCGTACAGACGAGAAAAACACTTTTTTTCCAGA
The DNA here is from genome assembly GCA_030586385.1 of Camponotus fellah. Taxonomy (NCBI): domain Eukaryota; kingdom Metazoa; phylum Arthropoda; class Insecta; order Hymenoptera; family Formicidae; genus Camponotus; species Camponotus fellah. The sequence goes on from JAPIVC010000913.1 coordinate 524, forward strand.
TAGCGTCCGACCATAAGACCTATTTGGATGCGTACTGACGAGATAAACACTTTATTTTCAAATAGCGCAAGACGCATGCGACATACTTGGATGCGTACAGACGAAAAACACCTTTTTTTTCCAGATAGCGTCCGACCATAAGACCTATTTGGATGCGTACTGACGAGATAAACACTTTATTTTCAAATAGCGCAAGACGCATGCGACATACTTGGATGCGTACAGACGAGAAAAACACTTTTTTCCAGATAGCACAAGTCCGACCATACGACATACTTGGATGCGTACTGACGAGATAAACACTTTATTTTCAAATAGCGCAAGACGCATGCGACATACTTGGATGCGTACAGACGGAAAAACACTTTCCAGAAAGCACAAATCGCATTAAGACATATTTGGATGCGTACTGACGAGATAAACACTTTATTTTCAAATAGCGCAAGACGCATGCGACATACTTGGATGCGTACAGACGGGAAAAACACTTTTTTCCAGATAGCGTCCGACCATAAGACGTATTTGGATGCGTACTGACGAGATAAACACTTTTTCCAGAAAGCACGTCGCATGCGACATACTTGGATGCGTACTGACGAGATAAACACTTTATTTTCAAATAGCGCAAGACGCATGCGACATACTTGGATGCGTACAGACGAGAAAACACTTTTTCCAAGATAGCAAAGTCCGCCATAAGACCTACTTGGATGCGTACTGACGAGGATAAACACTTTATTTTCAAATAGCGCAAGACGCATGCGACATACTTGGATGCGTACAGACGAGAAAAAACACTTTTTTTTCCAGATAAGCGTCGCATCCAAAACCTACTTGGATGCGTACTGACGAGATAAACACTTTATTTTCAAATAGCGCAAGACGCATGCGACATACTTGGATGCGTACAGACGAGAAAAACACTTTTTTCCAGATAGCGTCCGACCATAAGACCTATTTGGATGCGTACTGACGAGATAAACACTTTATTTTCAAATAGCGCAAGACGCATGCGACATACTTGGATGCGTACAGACGAGAAAAACACTTTTTTCCAGATAGCACAAGTCGCATTCGACATACTTGGATGCGTACTGACGAGATAAACACTTTATTTTCAAATAGCGCAAGATGCATGCGACATACTTGGATGCGTACAGACGAGAAAAACACTTTTTTTCCAGATAGCGTCCGACCATAAGACGTATTTGGATGCGTACTGACGAGATAAACACTTTATTTTCAAATAGCGCAAGACGCATGCGACATACTTGGATGCATACAGACGAGAAAAACACTTTTTACCAGAAGCGTCCGACCATAAGACATATTTGGATGCGTACTGACGAGATAAACACTTTATTTTCAAATAGCGCAAGTCGCATGCGACATACTTGGATGCGTACAGACGAGAAAAACACTTTTTTTTCCAGATAGCGTCCGACCATAAGACCTATTTGGATGCGTACTGACGAGATAAACACTTTATTTTCAAATAGCGCAAGACGCATGCGACATACTTGGATGCGTACAGACGAGAAAAACACCTTTTTCCAGATAGCACAAGTCCAGCATTCGACATGCTTGGATGCGTACTGACGAGATAAACACTTTATTTTCAAATAGCGCAAGACGCATGCGACATACTTGGATGCGTACAGACGAGAAAAACACTTTTTTCCAGAAAGCGCAAGTCCGACCATAAGCTCGGATGCGTACTGACGAGATAAACACTTTATTTTCAAATAGCGCAAGACGCATGCGACATACTTGGATGCGTACAGACAGGAAAAACACTTTTTTTCCAGATAGCCAAGTCGCATTCGACATACTTTGGATGCGTACTGACGAGATAAACACTTTATTTTCAAATAGCGCAAGACGCATGCGACATACTTGGATGCGTACAGACGAGAAAAACCCTTTTTTCCAGTTGGGTCCGACCATAAGACCTATTTGGATGCGTACTGACGAGATAAACACTTTATTTTCAAATAGCGCAAGACGCATGCGACATACTTGGATGCGTACAGACGAGAAAAACACTTTTTTTTCCAGATAGCACAAGTCGCAATCGACATATTTGGATGCGTACTGACGAGATAAACACTTTATTTTCAAATAGCGCAAGACGCATGCGACATACTTGGATGCGTACAGACGAGAAAAACACTTTTTTCCAGATAGCGTCCGACCATAAGAACCCTAATTTTGGATGCGTACTGACGAGATAAACACTTTATTTTCAAATAGCGCAAGACGCATGCGACATACTTGGATGCGTACAGACGAGAAAAACACTTTTCCAGATGCGTCCGACCATAAGACCTATTTGGATGCGTACTGACGAGATAAACACTTTATTTTCAAATAGCGCAAGTCGCATGCGACATACTTGGATGCGTACAGACGAGAAAAACACTTTTTTTCCAGATAGCTCGGCCATAAGACATATTTGGATGCGTACTGACGAGATAAACACTTTATTTTCAAATAGCGCAAGACGCATGCGACATACTTGGATGCGTACAGACGAGAAAAAACACTTTTCAAGAAAGCGCAAGTCGCATTCGGCATACTTGGATGCGTACAGACGAGAAAAACACTTTATCTTCAAATAGCGTCCGACCATAAGACCTATTTGGATGCGTACTGACGAGATAAACACTTTATTTTCAAATAGCGCAAGATGCGGCATACATGGATGCGTACAGACGAGAAAAACACTTTTTTCCAGATAGCACAAGTCGCATTCGACATACTTGGATGCGTACTAGACGAGATAAACACTTTATTTTCAAATAGCGCAAGACGCATGCGACATACTTGGATGCGTACAGACGAGAAAAACACTTTTTTTCCAGATAGCGTCCGACCATAAGACGTATTTGGATGCGTACTGACGAGATAAACACTTTATTTTCAAATAGCGCAAGACGCATGCGACATACTTGGATGCGTACAGACGAGAAAAACTTTTTTCCAGAAAGCACAAGTCGCATTCGGCATATTTGGATGCGTACAGACGAGATAAACACTTTATTTTCAAATAGCGCAAGACGCATGCGACATACTTGGATGCGTACAGACGAGAAAAACACTTTTTTCCAGATAGCGTCCGACCATAAGACCTATTTGGATGCGTACTGACGAGATAAACACTTTATTTTCATATAGCGCCAAGACGCATGCGACATGCTTGGATGCGTACAGACGGCACCAGAAAGCGAAGTCGCATTGACAACTGGATGCGTACTGACGAGATAAACACTTTATTTTCAAATAGCGCAAGACGCATGCGACATACTTGGATGCGTACAGACGAGAAAAAACACTTTTTCCAGATAGCGTCCGACCATAAGACCTATTTGGATGCGTACTGACGAGATAAACACTTTATTTTCATATAGCGCAAGACGCATGCAACATACTTGGATGCGTACAGACAGAGAAAAACACTTTTTTCAGAAAGCGTCCGACCATAAGACCTATTTGGATGCGTACTGACGAGATAAACACTTTATTTTCAAATAGCGCAAGTCGCATGCGGCATACATGGATGCGTACAGACTAGAAAAAACCCTTTTTCCAGATAGCGTCCGACCATAAAAGACTTATTTGGATGCGTACTGACGAGATAAACACTTTATTTTCAAATAGCGCAAGTCGCATGCGACATACTTGGATGCATACAGACGAGAAAAACACTTTTTCCAGAAAGCGTTCGACCATAAGACCTATTTGGATGCGTACTGACGAGATAAACACTTTATTTTCAAATAGCGCAAGTCGCATGCGGCATACTATGGATGCGTACAGACGAGAAAAACCACTTTTTCCAGATAGCGTCCGACCATAAGACCTATTTGGATGCGTACTGACGAGATAAACACTTTATTTTCATATAGCGCAAGACGCATGCGACATACTTGGATGCGTACAGACGAGAAAAACACTTTTTCAAGATAGCACAAGTCGCATTCGACATACTTGGATGCGTACTGACGAGATAAACACTTTATTTTCAAATAGCGCAAGATGCATGCGACATACTTGGATGCGTACAGACGAGAAAAACACTTTTTTTCAGATAGCGTCCGACCATAAGACCTATTTGGATGCGTACTGACGAGATAAACACTTTATTTTCAAATAGCGCAAGATGCATGCGACATACTTGGATGCGTACAGACGGAACACTTTATTTCCAAATAGCGCAAGTGCATGCGACATACTTGGATGCGTACAGACGAGAAAAACACTTCAGATAGCGCCGACCATGGGACCTATTTGGATGCGTACAGACGAGATAAACACTATTTTCAGAAAGCACAAGTCGCATTCGACATACTTGGATGCGTACTGACGAGATAAAACACTTTATTTTCAAATAGCGCAAGATGCGAAATACTGGATGCGTACAGACGAGAAAAACCTTTTTCCAAATAGCGTCCGACCATAAGACCTAACTGGATGCGTACTGACGAGATAAACACTTTTTCCAGATAGCCAAGTCGCATTCGACATACTTGGATGCGTACTGACGAGATAAACACTTTATTTTCAAATAGCGCAAGACGCATGCGACATACTTGGATGCGTACAGACGAGAAAAACACTTTTTTTCCAGAAAGCACAAGTAGCATTCGACATACTTGGATGCGTACTGACGAGATAAACACTTTATTTTCATATAGCGCAAGACGCATGCGACATACTTGGATGCGTACAGACGAGAAAAACACTTTTACAGCAGGCGTTCGACCATAAGACCTATTTGGATGCGTACTGACAGAGATAAACACTTTATTTTCAAATAGCGCAAGACGCATGCGACATACTTGGATGCGTACAGACGAGAAAAAACACTTTTTTCCAGAAAGCGTTCGACCATAAGACCTATTTGGATGACGTACTGACGAGATAAACACTTTATTTTCAAATAGCGCAAGTCGCATGCGACATACTTGGATGCGACAGAACCAGAGAAAAACACTTTTTCCAGATAGCGTCCGACCATAAGACGTATTTGGATGCGTACTGACGAGATAAACACTTTATTTTCATATAGCGCAAGACGCATGCGACATACTTGTATGCGTACAGACGAGAAAAAATACTTTTTTCCAGAATGCACAAGTCGCATTCGGCATATTTGGATGCATACAGACGAGAAAAATACTTTATTTTCAAATAGCGCAAGACGCATGCGACATACTTGGATGCGTACAGACGAGAAAAACACTTTTTTTCCAGATAGCGTCCGACCATAAGACCTATTTGGATGCGTACTGACGAGATAAACACTTTTTTCCAGAAAGCACAAGTCGCATTCGACATACTTGGATGCGTACTGACGAGATAAACACTTTATTTTCAAATAGCGCAAGACGCATGCGACATACTTGGATGCGTACAGACGAGAAAAAACTTTTTCCAGATAGCGTCCGACTATAAGACCTATTTGGATGCGTACTGACAAGATAAAACACTTTATTTTCATATAACGCAAGACGCATGCAACATACTTGGATGCGTACAGACAGAGAAAAACACTTTTTTCCAGAAAGCGTTCGACCATAAGACCTATTTGGATGCGTACTGACGAGATAAAACACTTTATTTTCAAATAGCGCAAGTCGCGTGGCATACATGGATGCGTACAGACTAGAAAAACCCTTTTTTTCCAGTTAGCGTCCGACCATAAAACTTATTTGGATGCGTACTGACGAGATAAACACTTTATTTTCAAATAGCGCAAGTCGCATGCGACATACTTGGATGCGCATACAGACGAGAAAAACACTTTTTACCAGAAAGCGTTCGACCATAAGACCTATTTGGATGCGTACTGACGAGATAAACACTTTATTTTCAAATAGCGCAAGTCGCATGCGCATACATGGATGCGTACAGACGAGAAAAACCCTTTTTTCCAGATAGCGTCCGACCATAAGACCTATTTGGATGCGTACTGACGAGATAAACACTTTATTTTCATATAGCGCAAGACGCATGCGACATACTTGGATGCGTACAGACAGAGAAAAACACTTTTTCCAGATAGCACAAGTCGCATTCGACATACTTGGATGCGTACTGACGAGATAAACACTTTATTTTCAAATAGCGCAAGATGCAGCGACATACTTGGATGCGTACAGACAGAGAGAAAACACTTTTTTTCCAGATAGCATCCGACCATAAGACCTATTTGGATGCGTAATGACGAGATAAACACTTTATTTTCATATAGCGCAAGATGCATGCGACATACTTGGATGCGTACAGACGAGAAAAACACTTTTTTCCAGAAAGCACAAATCGCATTCGACATACTTGGATGCGTACTGACGAGATAAACACTTTATTTTCAAATAGCGCAAGTTGCATGCGACATACTTGGATGCGTACAGACGAGAAAAACACTTTTTTTCCAGATAGCGTCCGACCATAAGACCTATTTGGATGCGTACTGACGAGATAAACACTTTTTTCCAGAAAGCACAAGTCGCATTCGACATACTTGGATGCGTACTGACGAGATAAACACTTTATTTTCAAATAGCGCAAGACGCTTGCGACATACTTGGATGCGTACAGACGAGAAAACACTTTGAAAGCACAAGTCGCATTCGACATACTTGGATGCGTGCTGACGAGGTAAAGACTTTATTTTCATATAGCGCAAGACGCATGCGACATACTTGGATGCGTACAGACGAGAAAAACACTTTTCAGATAGCACAAGTCGCATTCGACATACTTGGATGCGTACTGACGAGATAAACACTTTATTTTCAAATAGCGCGAGATGCATGCGACATACTTGGATGCGTACAGAAAAACCCTTTTTTCAGATAGCGTTCGACCATAAAACTTATTTGGATGCGTACTGACGAGATAAACACTTTATTTTCATATAGCGCAAGACGCATGCGACATACTTGGATGCGTACAGACGAGAAAAACACTTTTTCCAGATAGCACAAGTCGCAATCGACATACTTGGATGCGTACTGACGAGATAAACACTTTATTTTCAAATAGCGCAAGACGCATGCGACATACTTGGATGCGTACAGACGAGAAAAACACTTTTTCCAGATAGCGACTCGACCATAAGACGTATTTGGATGCGTACTGACGAGAATAAACACTTTATTTTCAAATAGCGCAAGTCGCATGCAACATACTTGGATGCGCAGACGAGATAAACACTTTATTTTCAAATAGCGCAAGACGCATGCGACATACTTGGATGCGTACAGACGAGAAAAACACTATTTTCAAGCGCAAAATCGCATTCGACATACTTGGATGCGTACAGACGAGATAAACACTTTATTTTCAAATAGCACAAGTCGCATGCGACATACTTGGATGCGTACAGACGAGAAAAACACTTTTTTTCAAATAGCGTCCGACCATAAGACCCTTGGATGCGTACTGACGAGATAAACACTTTTTTCCAGATAGCACAAGTCGCATTCGACATACTTGGATGCGTACTGACGAGATAAACACTTTATTTTCAAATAGCGCAAGACGCATGCGACATACTTGGATGCGTACAGACGAGAAAAACACTTTTTCCAGAAAAGCACAAGTCCGCATAAGACATACTTGGATGCGTACTGACGAGATAAACACTTTATTTTCATAATAGCGCAAGACGCATGCGACATACTTGGATGCGTACAGACGAGAAAAAACACTTTTTCAAGAAGCGTCCGACCATAAGACCTATTTGGATGCGTACTGACGAGATAAACACTTTATTTTCAAATAGCGCAAGACGCATGCGACATACTTGGATGCGTACAGACGAGAAAAACACTTTTTCCAGAAAGCGTTCGACCATAAGACCTATTTGGATGCGTACTGACGAGATAAACACTTTATTTTCAAATAGCGCAAGTCGCATGCGACATACTTGGATGCGTACAGACGAGAAAAACACTTTTTCCAGATAGCGTCCGACCATAAGACCTATTTGGATGCGTACTGACGAGATAAACACTTTATTTTCATATAGCGCAAGACGCATGCGACATACTTGGATGCGTACAGACGAGAAAAACACTTTTTTCCAGAATGCACAAGTCGCATTCGGCATACTTGGATGCGTACAGACGAGATAAACACTTTATTTTCAAATAGCGCAAGACGCATGCGACATACTTGGATGCGTACAGACGAGAAAAACACTTTTTTTCCAGATAGCGTCCGACCATAAGACCTATTTGGATGCGTACTGACGAGATAAACACTTTATTTTCATATAACGCAAGACGCATGCAACATACTTGGATGCGTACAGACGAGAAAAACACTTTTTCCAAGAAGCGTCCGACCATAAGACCTATTTGGATGCGTACTGACGAGATAAACACTTTATTTTCAAATAGCGCAAGTCGCATGCGGCATACATTGGATGCGTACAGACAGAAAAACCCTTTTTTCCAGTTAGCGTCCGACCATAAAACTTATTTGGATGCGTACTGACGAGATAAACACTTTATTTTCAAATAGCGCAAGTCGCATGCGACATACTTGGATGCATACAGACGAGAAAAACACTTTTTTACCAGAAAGCGTTCGACCATAAGACCTATTTGGATGCGTACTGACGAGATAAACACTTTATTTTCAAATAGCGCAAGTCGCATGCGGCATACATGGATGCGTACAGACGAGAAAAACCCTTTTTTTCCAGTTAGCGTCCGACCATAAGACCTATTTGGATGCGTACTGACGAGATAAACACTTTATTTTCATATAGCGCAAGACGCATGCGACATACTTGGATGCGTACAGACGAGAAAAACACTTTTTTTCCAGATAGCACAAGTCGCATTCGACATACTTGGATGCGTACTGACGAGATAAACACTTTATTTTCAAATAGCGCAAGATGCATGCGACATACTTGGATGCGTACAGACGAGAAAAACACTTTTTTCCAGATAGCATCCGACCATAAGACCTATTTGGATGCGTAATGACGAGATAAACACTTTATTTTCATATAGCGCAAGATGCATGCGACATACTTGGATGCGTACAGACGAGAAAAACACTTTTTTCCAGAAAGCACAAATCGCATTCGACATACTTGGATGCGTACTGACGAGATAAACACTTTATTTTCAAATAGCGCAAGTTGCATGCGACATACTTGGATGCGTACAGACGAGAAAAACACTTTTTTTCCAGATAGCGTCCGACCATAAGACCTATTTGGATGCGTACTGACGAGATAAACACTTTTTTCCAGAAAGCACAAGTCGCATTCGACATACTTGGATGCGTACTGACGAGATAAACACTTTATTTTCAAATAGCGCAAGACGCATGCGACATACTTGGATGCGTACAGACGAGAAAAACACTTTTTCCAGAAAGCACAAAGTCGCATTCGACATACTTGGATGCGTACTGACGGAGTAAACACTTTATTTTCATATAGCGCAAGACGCATGCGACATACTTGGATGCGTACAGACGAGAAAAACACTTTTTTTCCAGATAGCACAAGTCGCATTCGACATACTTGGATGCGTACTGACGAGATAAACACTTTATTTTCAAATAGCGCGAGACGCATGCGACATACTTGGATGCGTACAGACGAGATAAACCCTTTTTCCAGTTGTGCGTTCGACCATAAAACCTATTTGGATGCGTACTGACGAGATAAACACTTTATTTTCATATAGCGCAAGACGCATGCGACATACTTGGCGCATAGAGACGAGAAAAACACTTTTTTTCCAGATAGCACAAGTCGCAATCGACATACTTGGATGAGTACTGACGAGATAAACACTTTATTTTCAAATAGCGCAAGACGCATGCGACATACTTGGATGCGTACAGACGAGAAAAACACTTTTTTTGCAGATAGCGACCGACCATAAGACGTATTTGGATGCGTACTGACGAGATAAACACTTTATTTTCAAATAGCGCAAGTCGCATGCGACATACTTGGATGCATACAGACGAGAAAAACACTTTTTCCAGATAGCGTCCGACCATAAGACGTATTTGGATGCGTACTGACGAGATAAACACTTTATTTTCAAATAGCGCAAGACGCATGCGACATACTTGGATGCGTACAGACGAGAAAAACACTTTTTCTCCAGAAAGTACAAGTCGCATTCGGCATACTTGGATGCGTACAGACGAGAAAAACACTTTATCTTCAAATAGCGTCCGACCATAAGACCTATTTGGATGCGTACTGACGAGATAAACACTTTATTTTCAAATAGCGCAAGTTGCATGCGACATACTTGGATGCGTACAGACGAGAAAAACACTTTTTTTCCAGATAGCGTCCGACCATAAGACCTATTTGGATGCGTACTGACGAGATAAACACTTTTTTCCAGAAAGCACAAGTCGCATTCGACATACTTGGATGCGTACTGACGAGATAAACACTTTATTTTCAAATAGCGCAAGACGCATGCGACATACTTGGATGCGTACAGACGAGAAAAACACTTTTTCCAGATAGCGTCCGACCATAAGACCTATTTGGATGCGTACTGACGAGATAAACACTTTATTTTCATATAGCGCAAGACGCATGCGACATACTTGGATGCGTACAGACGAGAAAAACACTTTTTCAGAAGAGCGTTCGACCATAAGACCTATTTGGATGAGTACTGACGAGATAAACACTTTATTTTCAAATAGCGCAAGTCGCATGCGGCATACATGGATGCGTACAGACTAGAAAAACACTTTTTTTCCAGTTAGCGTCCGACCATAAAACTTATTTGGATGCGTACTGACGAGATAAACACTTTATTTTCAAATAGCGCAAGTCGCATGCGACATACTTGGATGCGCATACAGACGAGAAAAACACTTTTTCCAGAAGCGTTCGACCATAAGACCTATTTGGATGCGTACTGACGAGATAAACACTTTATTTTCAAATAGCGCAAGTCGCATGCGGCATACATGGATGCGTACAGACGAGAAAAACCCTTTTTTTCCAGATAGCGTCCGACCATAAGACCTATTTGGATGCGTACTGACGAGATAAACACTTTATTTTCATATAGCGCAAGACGCATGCGACATACTTGGATGCGTACAGACGAGAAAAACACTTTTTTCCAGATAGCACAAGTCGCATTCGACATACTTGGATGCGTACTGACGAGATAAACACTTTATTTTCAAATAGCGCAAGACGCATGCGACATACTTGGATGCGTACAGACGAGAAAAACACTTTTTCCAGATAGCGTCCGACCATAAGACCTATTTGGATGCGTACTGACGAGATAAACACTTTATTTTCATATAGCGCAAGATACGCATGCGACATACTTGGATGCGTACAGACGAGAAAAACACTTTTTTCAGAAGCACAAATCGCATTCGACATACTTGGATGCGTACTGACGAGATAAACACTTTATTTTCAAATAGCGCAAGATCGCATGCGACATACTTGGATGCGTACAGACGAGAAAAACACTTTTTTTCCAGATGGCCGACCATAAGACCTATTTGGATGCGTACTGACGAGATAAACACTTTTCCAGAAAGCACAAGTCGCATTCGACATACTTGGATGCGTACTGACGAGATAAACACTTTATTTTCAAATAGCGCAAGACGCATGCGACATACTTGGATGCGTACAGACGAGAAAAACACTTTTTCAAGCACAAGTCGCATTCGACATACTTGGATGCGTGCTGACGAGATAAACACTTTATTTTCAAATAGCGCAAGACGCATGCGACATACTTGGATGCGTACAGACGAGAAAAACCTTTTTTTCCAGATAGCACAAGTCGCATTCGACATCTTGGATGCGTACTGACGAGATAAACACTTTATTTTCAAATAGCGCAAGATGCATGCGACATGACTTGGAGCGTACAGACGAGAAAAACCTTTTTCCAGATAGCGTTCGACCATAAGACCTATTTGGATGCGTACTGACGAGATAAACACTTTATTTTCATATAGCGCAAGACGCATGCGACATACTGTGGATGCGTACAGACGAGAAAAACACTTTTTTCCAGATAGCGTCACAAGCCATAATCGACATGCACTTGGATGCGTACTGACGAGATAAACACTTTATTTTCAAATAGCGCAAGACGCATGCGACATACTTGGATGCGTACAGAACCAGGAAAAACACTTTTTTCCAGATAGCGTCCGACCATAAGACGCTATTTGGATGCGTACTGACGAGATAAACACTTTATTTTCAAATAGCGCAAGTCGCATGCGACAGCACTTGGATGCATACAGACGAGAAAAAACACTTTTTCCAGATAGCGTCCGACCATAAGACGTATTTGGATGCGTACTGACGAGATAAACACTTTATTTTCAAATAGCGCAAGTCGCATGCACCGGATGCGTACAGACGAGAAAAAACTTTTTTCCAGATAGCGTCCGACCATAAACTATTTGGGTGCGTACTGACGAGATAAACGCTTTATTTTCAAATAGCGCAAGACGCATGCGACATCGGATGCGTACGGGAAAAACTTTTTTTCCAAAACGCAAGAGTCGTTGCGCATACTTGGATGCGTACAGACGAAAAAAACTTTTTCCAAATGCGTCCGACCATAAGACCCTATTTGGATGCGTACTGACGAGAAAAAACACTATTTTCAATGGCGTCCCCATAGACATGATTTGGTGTGAAGAGAAAAACACTTTTTCCATTGCGTCCGACCATAAGACCTATTTGGATGCGTACTGACGAGATAACCTTTATTTTCAAATAGCGCAAGACGCATGCGACATACTTGGATGCGTACAGAAAGAAAAACACTTTTTCCAGATAGCGTCGCCATAAGACATTTGGATGCGTACTGACGAGAAAACACTTTATTTTCAAATAGCGCAAGACGCATGCGACATACTTGGATGCGTACAGACGGAAAAACACTTTTTTTAGCGTCCGACCACAAAAAATTGGATGCGTACTGACGAGATAAACACTTTAATTTCAAATAGCGCAAGACGCATGCGACACACTTGGATGCGTACAGACGAGAAAAACACTTTTCCAGAAGGCGTTCGACCATAAGACCTATTAGGATGCGTACTGACGAGATAAACACTTTATTTTCAAATGGCGCAAGGCGCATGCGCATACTTGGATGCGTACAGACGAGAAAAACCTTTTTTGGCGCAAATCGCATTGATAACTTAATGGGAGGGAAACACTTTATTTTCAAATAGCGAAGCCAGGAACTGGATGCGTACAGGGGAAAAATTTTTCAGATAGGTCCGACAATAAACATTTGGATGCGTACTGACGAGATAAACACTTTATTTTCAAATAGCGCAAGACGCATGCGACATACTTGGATGCGTACAGACGAGAAAACACTTTCAGATAGCGTCCGACCATAAGACCTATTTGGATGCGTACTGACAGAGATAAACACTTTATTTTCAATAGCGCAAGACGCATGCGACATACTTGGATGCGTACAGACAAGAAAAACACTTTTTTCAGAAAGCAGATCGCATTCGACATACTTGGATGCGTACAGACGGAGATAAACACTTTATTTTCAAATAGCGCAAGACGCATGCGACATGCTCGGATGCGTACAGATGCGAAAAAACACTTTCTTTCAGATAGCGCAAGGCGCATGCGACATACTTTGATGCGTACAGATGGAGAAAAACACTTTTTCAGATAGCAGAAGTACCATACGGCATACTTGGATGCGTACAGACGAGAAAAACACTTTTTCAGATAGCGCAAGACGCATGCGGCATACTTGGATGCGTACAGATGAAATACCCTTTTTCCAGTTGGGGTCCGACCATAAAACTTATTTGGATGCGTACTGACGAGATAAAACACTTTATTTTCAAATAGCGCAAGTCGCATGCGACATACTTGGATGCGTACAGACGAGAAAAACACTTTTTCAGATAGCGTCCGACCATAAGACGTATTTTGGATGCGTACTGACGAGATAAACACTTTATTTTCATATAGCGCAAGACGCATGCCGACATACTTGGATGCGTACAGAAGAAAAACACTTTTCTCAAGCTAAAGTCTCATTCGGCATACTTGGATGCGTGAAGCAAACTACTTTTATTTTCAAATAGCGCAAGACGCATGCGACATACTTGGATGCGGACAGACGAGAAAAACACTTTTTCCACATGGCGTCCGACCATAAGACCTATTTGGATGTGTACTGACGAGATAAACACTTTATTTTCATATAGCGCAAGACTGCAACGCGGATGCGTACAGACGAGAAAAACATTTTTTCAGAAAGCGATTTCGAACCATTAAGACCTATTTGGATGCGTACTGACGAGATAAACACTTTATTTTCAAATAGCGCAAGACGCATGCGACATACTTGGATGCGTACAGACGAGATAAACACTTTATTTTCAAATAGCGCTAGACGCATGCGACATACTTGGATGCGTACAGATAAGAAAAACACTTTTTTTCCAGATAGCACAAATCGCATTCGGCATACTTGGATACGTACAGACGAGAAAAACACTTTATTTTCAAATAGCGCAAGCCGCATGCGACATACATGGATGCGTACAGATGAGAAAAATACTTTTTTTCCAGAATGCACACGTCGCATTCGGCATACTTGGATGCGTACAGACGAGAAAAACACTTTATTTTCAAATAGCGCAAGACGCATGCGACACTCGGATGCATACAGATGGAAAAACACTTTTTTCAGATAGCGTCCGACCATAAATCCTATTTGGATGCGTACTGACGAGTTAAACACTTTATTTTCAAATTAAATGAATAATAAAAGGCAGTAAAGAGCCAACGCAGTTGTAAGCGTGAAAAATCTTTAACAAGATAATCAATTTTTAAGAATCCTTCTTCTTTATTCCATCAAGTTTCGGTCAATTTGAGCCTTCTTCAGTGATTCTGATAAAAACAAGAAACAAAAATGTCAAATAAAAATCGCGACAAAATGCAATATTAATAAATTAGCGCAAAAGAAGAGAAAGTATAGTCACATGTATGCATAGTCTATAGAGCGACGCGACTTCGTTAGAGCCGATCCACCCGAGAAAGTCCGGTGCAAGTAGCCCTCTCGACGATGCAAACGCGAAGAGCGATGCACTAACAAAATAAATATACATCTAATCAAAACCAGATAGGAGAAGTTGATTGCCACTAGTCAAAAATCACTACTCGGACACGAGAAGATCGGCACAACCGACACGATCACTCAGCACGCTAACAGTCGACTAGGCCGAAAATTCAAACGGCAACGATAAAATGGTGTCAAATGATTGAACAATAACAAACAACAAACATTGAGGACAAAATCAGTCAAACAAACAACGACCCGTTAAAGCTTAGGCATGTTTTCACTTTATTTTCAAATAGCGCAAGACGCATGCGACATACTTGTATGCGTCCTGACGAGATAAACACTTTATTTTCAAATAGCGCAAGTCGCATGCGACATACTTGGATGCGTACAGACGAGAAAAACACTTTTTCCAGGTAGTGTCGAACCATAAGACCTATTTGGATGTGTACTGACGAGATAATCACTTTATTTTCAAATAGCGCTAGACGCATGCGACATTCTTGGATGCGTACAGATGAGAAAAACACTTTTTCAAGCACAAGTCGCATTCGACATACTTGGATGCGTACAGACGAGAAAAACACTTTATTTTCAAATAGCGCAAGACGCATGCGACATACTTGGATGCGTACAGATGAGAAAAATACTTTTTTCCAGAATGCACAAGTCGCATTCGGCATACTTGGATGCGTACAGACGAGAAAACACTTTATTTTCAAATAGCGAAAGACGCATGCGACATACTTTGATGCGTACAGACGAGAAAAACACTTTTTTCCAGATAGCGTCCGACCATAAGAACTATTTGGATGCGTACTGACGAGATAAACACTTTATTTTCAAATAGCGCAAGACGCATGCGACATACTTGGATGCGTACAGACGAGAAAAACACTTTTTTTCCAGATAGCGTCTGACCATAAGACATATTTGGATGTGTACTGACAAGATAAACACTTTATTTTCATATAGCGCAAGACGCATTCGACATACTTGGATGCGTACAGATGAGAAAAACACTTTTTTTCCAGAAAGCACATGTCGCATTCGACATACTTGGATGCGTACAGACGAGAAAAACACTTTATTTTCAAATAGCGCAAGACGCATGCGACATACTTTGATGCGTCCTGACGAGATAAACACTTTATTTTCAAATAGCGCAAGACGCATGCGACATACTTGGATGCGTACAGACGAGAAAATAAAATATTTTCCAGATAGCGCAAGTCGCATGCGGCATACTTGGATGCGTACTGACGAGATAAACACTTTATTTTCAAATAGCGCAAGACGCATGCGACATACTTGGATGCGTACAGATGAGAAAAACACTTTCTTTCCAGATAGCACAAGTCGTATTCGACATACTTGGATGCGTACAGACGAGAAAAACACTTTATTTTCAAATAGCGCAAGACGCATGCGACATACTTGGATGCGTACAGACGAGAAAAACACTTTTTCCAGAAAGCGTTCGACCATAAGACCTATTTGGATGCCCAGCCGACGAGATAAACACTTTATTTTCAAATAGCGCAAGACGCATGCGACATACTTGGATGCGTACAGACGAGAAAAACACTTTTTTTCCAGATAGCGTCCGACCATAAAACCTATTTGGATGCGTACTGACGAGATAAACACTTTATTTTCAAATATCGCAAGACGCATGCGACATACTTGGATGCGTACAGATAAGAAAAACACTTTTTTCCAGATAGCACAAATCGCATTCGACATACTTGGATGCGTACAGACGGGAAAACACTTTATTTTCAAATAGCGCAAGACGCGAGCGACATACTTGGATGCGTACAGATGAGAAAAACAATTTTTTTCCAGATAGCGTCCGACCATAAAACCTATTTGGATGCGTACTGACGAGATAAACTCTTTATTTTCAAATAGCGCGAGACGCATGCGACATACTTGTAAGCGTACAGACGAGAGAAACACTTTTTCCAGATAGCGTCCGACCATAAGACCTATTTGGATGCGTACCGACGAGATAAACATTTTATTTTCAAATAGCGCAAGACGCATGCGACATACTTGGATGCGTACAGATAAGAAAAATACTTTTTTTCCTGATAGCACAAGTCGCATTCGGCATACTTGGATGCGTAAAGACGAGAAAAACACTTTATTTTCAAATAGCGCAAGACGCATGCGACATACTTGGATGCGTACAGATGAGAAAAACACTTTCTTTCCAGATAGCGCAAGGCGCATGCGACATACTTTGATGCGTACAGATGAGAAAAACACTTTTTTTCCGGATAGCAGAAGTCGCATTCGACATACTTGGATGCGTACAGACGAGAAAAACACTTTTTCCAGATAGCGCAAGTCGCATGCGGCATACATGGATGCGTACAGATGAGAAATACCCTTTTTTTCCAGTTAGCGTCCGACCATAAAACTTATTTGGATGCGTACTGACGAGATAAACACTTTATTTTCAAATAGCGCAAGTCGCATGCGACATACTTGGATGCATACAGACGAGAAAAACACTTTTTTTCCAGATAGCGTCCGAACATAAGACGTATTTTTGGATGCGTACTGACGAGATAAACACTTTATTTTCATATAGCACAAGATGCATGCGACATACTTGGATGCGTACAGATGAGAAAAACACTTTTTCTCCAGAAAGCACAAGTCTCATTCGGCATACTTGGATGCGTACAGACGAGAAAAACACTTTATTTTCAAATAGCACAAGACGCATGCGACATACTTGGATGCGGACAGACGAGAAAAACACTTTTTTTCCACATAGCGTCCGACCATAAGACCTATTTGGATGTGTACTGACGAGATAAAGACTTTATTTTCATATAGCGCAAGACGCATGCGACATACTTGGATGCGTACAGACGAGAAAAACATTTTTTTTCCAGAAAGCGTTCGAACATAAGACCTATTTGGATGCGTACTGACGAGATAAACACTTTATTTTCAAATAGCGCAAGACGCATGCGACATACTTGGATGCGTACAGACGATATAAACACTTTATTTTCAAATAGCGCTAGACGCATGCGACATACTTGGATGCGTACAGATAAGAAAAACACTTTTTTTCCAGATAGCACAAATCGCATTCGGCATACTTGGATACGTACAGGAAAAACACTTTATCAATGGCACGCACATGGATGCGTACAGATGAGAAACTTTTTTCCAGAATGCACACGTCGCATTCGGCATACTTGGATGCGTACAGACGAGAAAAACACTTTATTTTCAAATAGCGCGAGACGCATGCGACATACTTGTATGCATACAGATGGAGAAAACACTTTTTTTCAGATAGCGTCCGACCATCCTATTGGATGCGTACTGACGAGTTAAACACTTTATTTTCAAATAGCGCAAGACGCGTGCGACATACTTGGATGCGTACAGACGAGAAAAACACTTTTTTTCCAGGTAGTGTCGAACCATAAGACCTATTTGGATGTGTACTGACGAGATAATCACTTTATTTTCAAATAGCGCTAGACGCATGCGACATTCTTGGATGCGTACAGATAGAGAAAACACTTTTTCCAGATAGCACAAGTCGCATTCGACATAATTGGATGCGTACAGAGAAAAACACTTTATTTTCAAATAGCGCAAGACGCATGCGACATACTTGGATGCGTACAGATGAGAAAAATACTTTTTTTCCAGAATGCACAAGTCGCATTCGGCATACTTGGATGCGTACAGACGAGAAAAACACTTTATTTTCAAATAGCGCAAGTCGCATGCGGCATACTTTGATGCGTACAGACGGAAAAAACACTTTTTTCCAGATAGCGTCCGACCATAAGAACTATTTGGATGCGTACTGACGAGATAAACACTTTATTTTCAAATAGCGCAAGACGCATGCGACATACTTGGATGCGTACAGACGAGAAAAACACTTTTTTTTCCAGATAGCGTCCGACCATAAGACCTATTTGGATGCGTACTGACGAGATAAACACTTTATTTTCATATAGCGCAAGACGCATGCGACATACATGAATGCGTACAGACGAGAAAAATACTTTTTTTCCAGATAGCACAAGTCGCATTCGGCATACTTGTGTGCGTACAGACGAGAAACACTTTTATTTTCAAATAGCGCAAGACGCATGCGACAAACTTGGATGCGTACAGACGAGAAAAAACACTTTTTTCCAGATAGCGTCCGACCATAAGACCTATTTGGATGCGTACTAACGAGATAAACAATTTATTTTCAAATAGCGCAAGACGCATGCGACATACTTGGATGCGTACAAACGAGAAAAACACTTTTTTTCCAGATTGCGTCCGACCATAAGACCTATTTGGATGCGTACTGACGAGATAAACACTTTACTTTCAAATAGCGCAAGACGCGACATACTTGGATGCGTACAGACGAGAAAAACACTTTTTTTCCAGATAGCGTCCGACCATAAGACCTATTTGGATGTGTACTGACGAGATAAAAATTTTATTTTCACACAGCGCAAGACGCATGCGACATACTTGGATGCGTACAAGAAAAACACTTTTTCAAGCGTTCGACCATAAGACCTATTTGGATGCGTACTGACGAGTTAAACACTTTATTTTCAAATTGCGCGAGACGCATGCGACACTATGGATGCGTACAGACGAAAAAACACTTTTACCAATAGCGTCCGACCATAAGACCTATTTGGATGCGTACTGACGAGATAAACACTTTATTTTCAAATAGCGCAAGATGCATGCGACATACTTGGATGCGTACAGACGAGAAAAACACTTTTTTCCCAGATAGCGTCTGACCATAAGACATATTTGGATGCGTACTGACGAGATAAACAATTTATTTTCAAATAGCGCAAGACGCATGCGACATACTTGGATGCGTACAGACGAGAAAAACACTTTTTCCAGAAAGCCGTTCGACCATAAGACCTATTTGGATGCGTACTGACGAGATAAACACTTTATTTTCAAATAGCGCAAGACGCATGCGACATGCTTGGATGCGTACAGACGAGAAAAACACTTTTTTCAGATAGCGTCCGACCATAAAACTATTTGGATGCGTACTGACGAGATAAACACTTTATTTTCAAATATCGCAAGACGCATGCGACATACCTGGATGCGTACAGATAAGAAAAACACTTTTTCCAGATAGCACAAATCGCATTCGACATACTTGGATGCGTACAGACGAGAAAAACACTTTATTTTCAAATAGCGCAAGACGCGAGCGACCATACTTGGATGCGTACAGATGAGAAAAAACACTTTTTCCAGATAGCGTCCGACCATAAGCCTATTTGGTGCGTACTGACGAGTTAAACACTTTATTTTCAAATAGCGCAAGACGCGCGACATCCTTGGATGCGTCGACGAGACTCTTATTTTCAAATAGCGCAAGTCGCATGCGACATACTTGGATGCGTACAGACGAAGAAAACACTTTTTCCAGATAGCGTCAAACCATGAAGACCTATTTGGATGTGTACTGACGAGATAAACACTTTATTTTCAAATAGCGCTAGACGCATGCGACATTCTTGGATGCGTACAGATGGAAAAAACACTTTTTCCAGATAGACAAGTCGCATTCGACATACTTGGATGCGTACAGACGAGAAAACACTTTATTTTCAAATAGCGCAAGACGCATGCGACATACTTGGATGCGTACAGATGAGAAAATCACTTTTTCCAGAATGCAAGTCGCATTTGGATGCGATACTGAACGAGAAAAACACTTTATTTCCAAATAGCAAGCAAGACGCATGCGACATACTTGGTGCGTACAGACAGAAGAACACTTTTTTCCAGATAGCGTCCGACCATAAGAACTGTTGGATGCGTACTGACGAGATAAACACTTTATTTTCAAATAGCGCAAGACGCATGCGACATACTTGGATGCGTACAGACGAGAAAAACACTTTTTCCAGATAGCGTCCGACCATAAGACCTATTTGGATGCGTACTGACGAGATAAACACTTTATTTTCATATAGCGCAAGACGCATGCGACACATGGGCCGTACAGACGAGAAAAACACTTTTTCCAGATAGCACAAGTCGCATTCGGCATACTTGGATGCGTACTGACGAGAAAAACACTTTATTTTCAAATAGCGCAAGACGCATGCGACAAACTTGGATTGCGTACAGACGGAAAAAACACTTTTTCCAGATAGCGTCCGACCATAAGACCTATTTGGATGCGTACTAACGAGATAAACACTTTATTTTCAAATAGCGCAAGACGCATGCGACATACTTGGATGCGTACAAACGAGGAAAAACACTTTTTTCCGTTAGTCCGACCATAAGACCTATTTGGATGCGCACTGACGAGATAAACACTTTATTTTCAAATAGCGCAAGACGCATGCGACATACTTGGATGCGTACAGACGGAAAAACACTTTTTCCAGATAGCGTCTGACCATAAGACATACTTGGATGTGCACGGAAGGAGATAAACGCTTTATTTTCATATAGCGCAAGACGCATTCGACATACTTGGATGCGTACAGATGAGAAAAACACTTTTTTTCAGAAAGCACATGTCGCATTCGACATACTTGGATGCGGTACAGACGAGGAAAAACACTTTATTTTCAAATAGCGCAAGACGCATGCGACATACTTTGATGCGTCCAGACAGAGATAAACACTTTATTTTCAAATGGCCGCAAGACGCATGCGACTGGATGCGTACAGACGAGAAAAAACAATTATTTTCAAATAGCGCAAGACGGCGGCATACTTGGATGCGTCACTGACGAGATAAACACTTTATTTTCAAATAGCGCAAGACGCATGCGACATACTTGGATGCGTACAGATGAGAAAAACACTCTTTTCTCCAGAAAGCACAAGTCGCATTCGACATACTTGGATGCGTACAGACGAGAAAAACACTTTATTTTCAAATAGCGCAAGACTTGCATGCGACATACGTGGATGCGTACGAAGAAAGCGCTCTTTTTCCTGATAGCGTCCACTGAACCTAATTGGATGCTGTACAGATAGAAAAACACTTTTTTCCTGATACCACAAGTAGCATTCGACATACTTGGATGCGTACAGACGAGAAAAATAATTTATTTTCAAATAGCGCAAGACGCGTGCGACATACTTGGATGCGTACAGACGAAAAACACTTTTTCAGATGGCGTCCGACCATAAGACCTATTAGGATGCGTACTGACGAGATAAACTCTATTTTCAAATAGCGCAAGACGTGCGACATACTTGGATGCGTACAGATGAAATACACTTTCTTTCCAGATGCGCAGCTCGCATTCGACATGCCCGGATGCGTACCAGACGGAAAAGCACTTTATTTTCAAATAGCGCAAGACGCATGCGACATACTTGGATGCGTACTGACAAGATAAACACTTTATTTTCAAATAGCGCAAGGCGTCGACATCTTGGATGCGTATAGACGAGAAAAACACTTTTTTCCTGATAGCACAAGTCGCATTGGCATACCTGGATGCGTACAGACGAGAAAAACACTTTATTTTCCAATAGCGCAAGTCGCATTCGACATACTTGGATGTGTACAGACGAGAAAAACACTTTTTTCCAGATAGCGTCCGACTATAAGACCTACTTGGATGCGTACTGACGAGATAAACACTTTATTTTCAAATAGCGCAAGGCGCATGCGACATCTTGGATGCGTACAGATGAGAAATCACTTTTTCCGGATAGCAGAAGTCGCGACATACTTGGATGCGTACAGACGAGAAAAACACTTTTTCCAGATAGCGCAAGTCGCATGCGGCATCATGGATGCGTACAGACGAAAAAACTTTTTTTCCAGATAGCGTCCGACCATAAGACATATTTGGATGCGTACTGACAGAGATAAACACTTTATTTTCAAATAGCGAATGTCGCATGCGACATACTTGGATGCGTACAGACGAGAAAAACACTTTTCCAGATAGCGTCCGACCATAAGACCTATTTGGATGCGTGATGAGAAAAACACTTTTTTCCTGATTCACACAAGTAGCATTCGACATACTTGGATGCGTACAGACGAAGAAAATAATTTATTTTCAAATAGCGCAGGACGCATTGCGACATACTTGGATGCGTACAGACGAGAAAAACACTTTTTCAGATAGCATCCGACTATAAGACCTATTTGGATGCGTACTGATGAGATAAACTCTTTATTTTCAAATAGCGCAAGACGCATGCGACATACTTGGATGCGATACAGATGAGAAAAAACACTTTCTTTCAGATAGCACAAGTCGCATTCGACTGCTGGATGCGTACAGACGAGAAAAACTCTTTATTTTCAAGTAGCACAAGACGCATGCGACATACTTGGATGCGTACTGACGAGATAAACACTTTATTTTCAAATAGCGCGAGGCGCATGCGACATACTTGGATGCGTACAGACGAGAAAACACTTTTTCCTGATAGCACAAGTCGCATTTGGCAGCTGGATGCGTACAGACAAAAAACACTTTATTTTCAAATAGCGCAAGTCGCATTCGACATGCTTGGATGCGTGCTTGACGAGATAAACACTTTATTTTCAAATAGCGCGAGGCGCATGCGACATACTTGGATGCGTACAGACAAGCACTAACACTTCCAGATAAGCGCAGGTCGCATGCGGCATACATGGATGCGTACAGATGAGAAAAACCCTTTTTCCAGTTAGCGTCCGATCCATACAGCTTATTTGGATGCATACTGACGAGATAAACACTTTATTTTCAAATAGCGCAAGACGCATGCGACATACTTGGATGCGTACAGATGAGAAAAACACTTTTCTCCAGAAAGCACAAGTCGCATTCGGCTTTGCCGCAAAGACCTATGATCCTGACGAGATAAACACTTTATTTTCATATAGCGCAAGACACCGCATGCGACATACTTGGATGCGTACAGACGAGAAAAACACTTTTTCCAGAAAAGCGTCCAATCCATGAACCTAATTTGGATGCGTACTGACGGGATAAACACTTTTTTCAAATCGCCAAGAAGCATGCGACATACTTGGATGCGTACAGAGATGAGAAAACAATTTTTCAGTTAGCGCAAGACGCATGCGACATAACGGATGCGTACAGACGAGAAAAACACTTTTTTCAGAAAGCGTCCGACCACATAAGACCTATTTGGATGCGTACTGACGAGATAAACACTTTATTTTCAAATGGCAAGACGCATGCGACATACTTGGATGCGTGAACAGAGAAAAAACAATTTTTTCTCAGATAGCGCAAGTCACATTCGGCATACTATGGATGCGTACAGACGAGAACACCTCTTTTTCCAGTTAGCGTCCGACCATAAGACCTATTTGGATGCATACTGACGAGAAAACACTTTATTTTCATATAGCGCAAGACGCATGCGACATACTTGGATGCGTATGAACCCGAAAAAACACTTTTTCCGGAAGCGTTCGACCATAAGACCTATTTGGATGCGTACTGACGAGATAAACACTTTATTTTCAAATAGCGCAAGACGCATGCGACATACTTGGATGCGTACAGACGAGAAAAAACACTTTTTCCAGATAGCACAAGTCGCATTCGACATACTTGGATGCGTACTGACGAGATAAACACTTTATTTTCAAATAGCGCAAGATGCATGCGACATACTTGGATGCGCTGACAAGAAAAACACTTTTTCCGGATAGCGTCCGACCATAAGACATATTGGATGCTTACTGACGAGATAAACACTTTATTTTCAAATAGCGCAGACGCATGCGACATACTTGGATGCGTACAGACGAGACAAACCTCTAAGCTCCAGTCGCATTCGGCATGACCGGATGCGTACAGACGAGGAAAACACTTTATTTTCAAATAGCGCAAGACGCATGCGACATACTTGGATGCGTACAGACGAGAAAAAACACTTTTTCCCGAATAGCGTCCGACCATAAGACCTATTTGGATGCGTACTGACGAGAAAAAAACTTTATTTTTCAAATAGCGCAAGACGCATGCGACACTTGGATGCGTACTGACAGAGATAAACACTTTATTTTCAAATAGCGCAAGTCGCATGCGACATACTTGGATGCGTACAGACGAGAAAAACACTTTTTTCCAGATAGCGTCCGACCATAAGACCTATTTGGATGCGTACTGACAAGATAAACACTATATTTTCAAATAGCGCAAGACGCATGCGACATACTTGGATGCGTACAGATGGGAAAAAACACTTTTTTCCAGAAGCACAAGTCGCATAAGCATGCGGATGCGGCCTACAGACGGGAAAACACTTTATTTTCAATAGCGCAAGACCATGCGACATACTTGGATGCGTACAGACGAGAAAACAATATTTTCAGATGGCGCAAGACGCATGCGACATGCCTGGATGCGTACAGACGAGAAAAACACTTTTTCCAGATAGCGCTCGACCATAAGACCTATTTGGATGCGTACTGACGAGATAAACACTTTATTTTCAAATAGCGCAAGACGCATGCGACATACTTGGATGCGTACAGACGAGAAAAAACACTTTATTTCCAGAAATAGCGCAAGACGCATGCGGCATACTTGGATGCGTACAGACGAGAAAAACCCTTTTCCAGATAGCGTCCGACCATAAGACTTATTTGGTGCGTACTGACGAGATAAACACTTTATTTTCAAATAAGCGCAAGACGCATGCGACATACTTGGATGCATACAGACGAGAAAAACACTTTTTCCAGATAGCGTCCGACCATAAGGCCTATTTGGATGCGTACTGACGAGATAAACACTTTATTTTCAAATAGCGCAAGACGCTGCGACATACTTGGATGCGTACAGACGAGAAAAACATTTTTCAGATAGCACAAGTCGCATTCGGCATACTTGGATGCGTACAGACGGGAAAAACACTTTATTTTCAAATAGCGCAAGACGCATGCGACAGCGGATGCGTACAGACGGAAAACACTTTTTTTCAGATAGCCACATAGCCGCATTCGACATGCGGATGCGTACTGACGAGATAAACACTTTATTTTCAAATAGCGCAGAGACGCTGCGACGTGGATGCTGTACTGGACGAGAAAAACACTTTTTCCTGATAGCACAAGTCGCATTCGGCATACTTGGATGCGTACAGACGAAAAGACCTTTTTCCAAATAGCATCGGACCATAAGACTTATTTGGATGCGTACTGACGAGATAAAACACTTTATTTTCAAATAGCGCAAGACGCATGCGACATACTTGGATGCGTACTGACAAATAAACACTCTATTTTCAAATAGCGCAAGACGCATGCGACATACTTGGATGCGGCTACAGGAAATACACTTTTTTCCAGATTAGCGTCTGACCATAAGACTTGTTGGATATTGTGCTGACTACGCTTTATTTCCATATAGCGCAAGACGCACATGCGAAATATTTTGGATGCGTACAGATGAAAAACACTTTTCCAGAACCACAAGTAGCTGACATGGGATGCGTACAGACGGAAAAAACACTTTATTTTCAAATAGACGCTAGACGCATGCGACATACTTGGATGCGTACAGACGAGAAAAACACTCCTGCAGATAGCGTTCAACCTAGGACCTATTTGGATGCGTACTGACGAAAAATACTTATTTATTTTCAAATAGCGCAAGACGCATGCGACATACTTGGATGCGTACAAACGAGAAAAACACTTTTTCCAGATGGCGTCCGACCATAAGACCTATTTGGATGCGTACTGACGAGAATAAACACTTTATTTTCAAATAGCGCAAGACGCGCGGCATACTTGGATGCGTACAGATGAGAGAAAACACTTTCTTTCCAGATAGCACAAGTCGCATTCGTGACTCCTTGGATGCGTACTGACGGGATAAACACTTTATTTTTCAAATAGCGCAAGACGCATGCGAGCATACTTGAATGCGTACAGACAGGAAAAACACTTTTTCCGGATAGCGTCCGACCATAAGACCTATTTGGATCGCGTACTGACGAGATAAACACTTTATTTTCAAATAGCGCAAGACGCATGCGACATACTTGGATGCGTACAGATAATACTTTTTCTCAGAAGCACAAGTCGCATTCGGCATACTTGGATACGTAGGACGAGAAAACACTTTTTTCTCAAATGGCGCAAGACGCGCCACGACATACGGATGCGTACAAACGAGAAAAACACTTTCTTCAAAATGCGTCGGACAAGACATATTTGGATGCGTACTGACGAGAAAAACACTTTATTTTCAAATAGCGCAAGACGCATACGACATACTTGGATGCGTACAGACGAGAAAAAACACTTTTCTTCCAGATAGCGTCCGACCATAAGACCTATTTGGATGTGTACTAACAAGAGATAAACACTTTATTTTCAAATGGCGCAAGACGCGTGCGACAGACTTGGATGCGTACAGACGAGATAAACTCTGTTGCACAAATAGCGAATGTCGCATGCGACATACTTGGATGCGTACAGACGAGAAAAACACTTTTTCCAGATAGCGCGTCCTACCGACAAGACCTTTTGGATGCTGCATGGAAAACTTTTTTTCCTGATACCACAAGTAGCATTCGACATACTTGTATAAATTTTGAACAGAGATAAATAATTTATTTTCAAATAGCGCAAGACGCATGCGACATACTTGGATGCGTACCAGGACAAGGAAGAAAACACTTTTTCCAGATAGCGTTCGACCATAAACCTATTTGGATGCGTACTTTATTTTCAAATAGCGCAAGACGCATGCGACATACTTGGATGCGTCAGACCGAGATAAACACTTTATCCAAATAGCACAAGACGCATTCGACATGCTTGGATGCGTACAAACGAAAAAAACACTTTTTCCAGATAGCATCACCATAAGACCTATTTGGATGCGTACTGACGAGATAAACACTTTATTTTCAAATAGCGCAAGACGCATGCGACATACTTGGATGCGTACAGACGAGAAAAACACTTTTTTCTCAGAAAGCACAAGTCGCATTCGGCATACTTGGATGCGTACTGACGAGATAAACACTTTATTTTCAAATAGCGCAAGACGCATGCGACATACTTGGATGCGTACAGACAAAGCGCTAACAACACTTTCAGATAGCATGTCACATTCGACATACTTGGATGCGTACTGAACGAGATAAACACTTTATTTTCAAATAGCGCAAGACGCATGCGAGCATACTTGGATCCGTACCAGACGAGACTGCACCAGATAGCGTCACATGGAAAACTATTTGGATGCGTCGATGAAACCGCTTCCTGATACTAAGTAGCATTCGACACGCTTGGACCACGTACAGACGAGAAAAATAATTTATTTTCAAATGGCGCAAGAGGCGATGCGACATACTGGATGCGTACAGACGAAAAAACACTTTTCAAATAGCGTCCGACTATAAGACCATATTGGATGCGTACTGATGGAGATAAACTCTTTATTTTCAAATAGCGCAAGACGCATGCGACATACTTGGATACGTACAGACAGAAGAGAAAACGAAAACACTTTCAAGCGTTCGACCATAAGACTATTTGGATGCGTACTGACGAGATAAACACTTTATTTTCAAATAGCGCAAGACGCATGCGACATACTTGGATGCGTACAGACGAGAAAAACAATTTTTTTTTCAGATAAGCGCAAGTCGCATGCGGCATACATGGATGCGTACAGATGAGAAAAACCCTTTTTCCAGTTAGCGTCCGACCATAGGCATATTTGGATGCGTACTGACGAGATAAACACTTTATTTTCAAATAGCGCAAGTCACATACGACATACTTGGATGCTGCATACAGACGAGAAAAACACTTTTTCAGATAGCGTCCGACCATAAGACCTATTTGGATGCGTACCTGACCAGATAAACACTTTATTTTCAAAATAGCGCAAG